>JAADWH010001050.1:0-10175 GCA_023335995.1 Globisporangium nagaii
CTGTGCTCTTCCCAGACTCGCCTGCTCCGAGCAGCAGCAGCTTGACCTTCTCTTGCTCGGCGCGGTGCGCTTCTTCATTTCGAGATGTCGGGCGAAGAGAACCAGAACAGCCTGCACATGCAGATGCAGCTGCAGAACCAGCGCGCGCAGATGCAGCAGCAGCAGCTGCAGCTGCACGCGTTCTGGCAGAGCCAGATCCAGGAGATCTCGCAGATCGACCCGAACGCCTTCGACTTCAAGACCCACCAGCTCCCGCTCGCGCGCATCAAGAAGATCATGAAGACCGACGAGGACGTGCGGGTACGACTCGTCTTGTTTGCTTGCTTCAGTCGTTGTCTGCTGGTTGAGAGAGGATGAAAGGCTGACATTGTCGTATTCATGTGTGTCTACTTATCGATTCTCTCATAGATGATCAGCGCGGAGGCGCCGGTGCTGTTCGCCAAGGCGTGCGAGATGTTCATCCTGGAGCTAAGCCTGCGCGCGTGGATCCACACGGAGGAGAACAAGCGCCGCACGCTGCAGCGCAACGACATCGCGATGGCGATCACCAAGACCGACGTGTTCGACTTCCTCATCGACATCGTTCCTCGCGAGGATATCAAGCCTGCCAAGAAGGGTCCTGCCGATCCGCAGATGGTCTACCAGCAGCAGCTCCAGCAGCAGCAAGCCGCCATGCTCCAGCAGATCATCCAGCAGCAGGCGCAGACGGGCAACTCCGCGGGCGTGCAGTGGCCGAACCCGCAGGTGCAGCAGCAGATGCTGCAGCAGTACCAGCAGCGGATGCAGGCGATGCAGCAGCAGAGCGGCCTTGCGAGCCTCACGCCGTCGGGCAACGACGCGGCCAGCAACAACGGCAATGGCGCCGCTGGCGCGAGCGCGAACGGATCCTCCGACCAACTCAACATCAACCAGCGAAGCGTGGACGTATAAGTCGCAAGCAGGCGGTACCTTTGTTACTGCAGTCGGAAGAATCGCAACTGGCGGGTGGACGACAGCAGTGCTTTTCATATGAGAGTGAAAAGAGAGAGAGAGAGCGGAGCAGAGCGGAGTACTTGGCGAAGAGCTGCTAGCAGGCAAGCGTACACGCACAAGAGAGCCGCGACGAAGACGCTGATGAGATGGATTGCCTGGCGCTCTTGAGCGCGTGCGCGTGCGTGGATGTGTTTAAAATCTATATAAGCTGCGAATAATATTTTACTACTACGCGTGCAGACGCATGGCGGTGCTGAGCAGGCATGGATTTGCATTCGGCGTCTCGCAGTCAACCCCGCTGTCTATTCGGAACACCTTTTCGTTCTATCCATCCATGCATACAGCCTCCTCCTCTCCTTTCATACAAAATTCCGCCATCGCATTTCTATCGCGGGAGCGGCAGCAGCTCCTTGCTCTTCGTCTTGTCCTGCAGCTTGATGATCTGGTAGCTGCCAACACCACCGACCTGGACGATGAGCACAACAACAACGCAAGTCAGTCAAACGCAGATCCTCACAAGGCATGATGCCCACCGGATGGCGATTCTGCCAACGGACAACGCACCGCAAGAACCATGCCGGCGACCGACTGCGCCGTGACGGCGTTGCCGAAGTAGAAGACGGCGCTGAGGATGATCACGACGCGCTTCATGGTGCTCATGATCGAGAACGTGAGCTCCGAGACCTCGCCGAGCACGAGCGACGCGCAGAAGCTGCCCACGAAGTGCATCAGACTGCAGAGCAGCACGGTCACGTACGGGAAGCTGTAGGCAGCAGTGTCGCTAACATCGCGTCAGACGAGCTCTGACAGAGCAAACGGCGCAGGAGCACACACAGGCACGAGGCAGGAACTTGTCCAGTCAGAGTGGACACATACCTCGGAGGAAACTTCTCCGCGTTCGGCGTCGAGTTGAACACCACAAGCGGCGCGTTGATCGCGAACGACAGGAACGCGCTGTAGAAATGGAGCTGCTCACAATGGGAAAACGTGTCGAACCATTGTTAGAGAAGCTGGACAATGCCGGACATGACATCATGCAAGAAAGCAGGCTCGCAAAACGTACGTTGATGCTGTCGATGACGATGCCGTTGCGCAGCAGGAACTTGGCGTACATGCTCTGCATCACTCCGATGAGCGCCGACGTCACTGCAAAAATGGCGCCACCGAAAGCGAGATCCTGTAAGCATCCACGACGCACCAGAGAGAGAGAGAGAGAGAGAGCATTGATCCTGTCAGCATCGCTGCGAGCACAAGAAAGTGGTTCACGATGAGGCTGCACGAGAAATATTGACGCACATTCATGCCCATTTCCGAGACCGAGGCGAGCACGACGCCGAGCACGATCGGCACAAGCGTCATGTACGTCGCGAGCGAGAACTTGGAGCGGTAGATGAGGTACGCCAGGATCACATTGAAGAACGGCTGCGACGCCTGATCAAAGAAAAAAAAAACGAACACAAAACAACACGTAATGGTTAGTGGCCAGTGCCTGCCTCTGCATTCGTTCACGCGCCATACGTACTTTACACGTGTGCGCGATGGCCACGGGCACGGCGTCGTAGCTCCAGTACGTCAGCACTTTCGCCATCACGGAGCACAGGCTCAGCGGCATGATCCACAGCAGGCTGCCACGACAATACGAGTTGTCGCTGCGATGTCAGCAGCCGCACGAACGCCATAGCGAGAAAGCAGGATGCCAAGCATTCGTACGCACCTCTTGAACGAAATGCTCTGCATGCGCCACGCATTCGCGCTGCCTCGCGAGTTTGGGAACGTCAGCACGATGACTAGCGTTACGCAGCACACACACGCATTGTAATGTCACGCCGTTAGTTGAGCAGCTCAAGATACGCATAGTGGTGTGCGTGCGAGAAGAACGGATCACGTACAGTCGCAGATGACGCTGACGAAGAGGTGCGAGAGCGTGAGCATCTCCGCCGACACGTGGTGCTGCTTGATCAGCACTTTGTTCGTGAACGTCGCCGACGCCGAGAAGCAGTACCACGTCACCAGGTGAATCGCCGTCTGTCCATACCAGCATCACACACACTCGTTCGTTACCAACCATCTCATGGAGCAGCTAAAACACACACACACAAAACAACCGCACCATCATGGGCTTGCTCAGCCGCGTCTTCTGGTACTCGTGGCCCTTGCGCGGGTGGTAGCCGTCGTCCGCGACGATGCCGCTCTTCTCGATGTTCATCGCCATCTTGTACGGCTGCTGCGCGTACGCGGAGGAGCTGTTGCCGCGCCGAAGGAGCTTCCCAAAGAACCCGGAGCTCACGAGCAGCGTCTGGACCGTGCGCGTCGCGTCGCTCACCAGCATCCCTCAAGAGACAGCGGGAGGGTGTACACGCGCACAGACAGGAGAGGCAACAGGCGGATGGCGGCGATCTCTCTTCAGGCGCAGTGTGGCGGCGCTCGCTCGCTTCTCGTCTTCTCCCAAGCAGCAGCGGACGCGAACGCGAGAGCAGCTTTTTGCTTTTGGGCTTTGCCGGTCGCTATTTCCAGCCAAACTGAAGGTATTTCCGCTTTTCGGCATGAATCAGTCGCGAGATTCGCAGCCGGATGGAAGAATAAGAGCGAGCGGGATGCAGGCACACTCTGCAGCGCACCGAATGGGAAAATTACTAGAGAAAGAGTGGCTCTGCCACCGCTTGGATAGGCAGACTGCTCCGCTGGTGTGTCATAATATCCTGCTCGCCAAAGAATCCTGCTGCTTGCCGACGACTGAACTTTCCGTTTTCACGCCCTCCCTCGCTCAGCGAAAAAGAAAGACTCGATTCGCTAGCGCAGGTTTTTCTCCAGGGTCTCAATCGAGTTAGGCAGATCCAGAATGGCGCACACTCTCGCAGCTTGTGATGCGCTTTGGGTGCTGGGTGTTTCTGTGCGTCGTTGGGCCAGCAGGAACAACATGCCGCTCAGCTCTCCCTCCGTCACATAAAACGAAAAGCTCGTCCGCCGGCAGCGACGCCGCCCTCGCCCCTCCACGCGCGCTCCTCCTCCACGTCGTCCGCAGCGCAGATGACGCCCGCGCCACCCGCGCCAGCAGCAGACGCACAGCACGCACCTCTCATGAACGACCACCACCACTCCACACAACCAGCAGCAGCAGCACAACCACAGCCAGCAGTAGACGAGCAGGTGAAGAGCAGCGCGAGTGAGCTGCTGCCCGTCCCGCCAGTCACAGTCGCAGCAATGCCAGCGCCGCCGTCCGCGCCTCGCGAGATGAAGCGCATCCTCGTGGCGGGCGGCGCGGGCTTCATCGGCATCCACCTGTGCACGCGGCTGCTGGAGCAGGGCCACGAGGTGCTCTGCCTCGACAACCTCTTCACGAGCCAGAAGGGCAACATCCTGCAGCTGCAGCGCCAGTACGCGAACTTCGAGTTCGTGCGCCACGACGTGACGCTACCGTACTACTGCGAGGTGGACGAGATCTACAACCTCGCGTGCCCGGCGTCCCCCGTGCACTACCAGTACAACGCTATCAAAACGACCAAGGTGTCGTTCCTGGGCTCGCTCAACCTGCTCGGACTCGCGAAGCGCGTGAAGGGCCGCATCTTCCAGGCATCGACGAGCGAGGTGTACGGCGACCCGGAGGTGTCCCCACAGCGCGAGGACTATCTGGGCCACGTGAACTGCACGGGCGTGCGCGCGTGCTACGACGAAGGCAAGCGCGTGGCCGAGACGCTCTTCTTCGAGTACCACCGCACGCACGGTGTGGACATCCGCGTGGCGCGCATCTTCAACACGTACGGACCGGGCATGCACCCGTACGACGGCCGCGTCGTGAGCAATTTCATTATGCAGGCGCTCGCGGATGAAGACATCACGATCTACGGCGCCGGCACGCAGACGCGCTCGTTCTGCTACGTGGACGACCTCGTGGAGGCGATCGTGCGCTTCATGGACTGCGCGACGACCGTCGGGCCGCTCAACATCGGCAATCCGCACGAGATGACGGTGCTGCAGCTCGCGGAGCTGGTGATCCGCCTCACAGGCTCCAAGAGCCGCCTCGTGTTCCACAGCCTGCCGAACAACGACCCGAAGCTGCGCCAGCCAGACATCTCGCTCGCAAGGTGCGTTGCTTGCTTGTTTGTGTCGTTTTGTTTGCGCGAGTTGCTGACAATTGTTTGCTTTGTATTTCTGTGCAGAACGCATCTGGACTGGACGCCGCATGTGCAGATCGAGGAAGGACTAATGCGCACGATCGAGTACTTCCGCGCACTAGATTTGTCCAAGTTCAAGCGGCCGACGAACCACACGGCGCACCGGAGCAGCGACCTGGCGAACCAGACGGCGGCGTCTACGACGCGCTGAAGCAAGCACAGACACAGACACAGACACACACTCACACACATCACAGCAAGCCTGATCGCCTCGCCGCCATCGCCACCACCCACAAAACTTTACCTTTTTGTACCAGCAGCAGCAACCTTAAATAAATATGCAAGCACCTTCACAGCACCTCATCGACTCGGCAGCAAGAGCAGCCACAGCACGACCAAAACCAAAAGATACATCGACTTACTTGGGTTGTGCCAGCTCCAGTGGCAAAAAAAGCAGCACGCGGCTCCGACACACACGTGCATATTGTTTCTCTCTCTCTTTCGACACTAATCCCCTCTCCTCCTATCCAGCACCCGTCGCAGCAGACTGCTCTGCGCTGGTGCTCGAGTGCATTCCTTTTTCTTCGCCTTCATTCGCTCTTCGCTCTCGCTCGCCTATCTCCCCCACTTGCAAAGCTGGGGTTCGCTACTGCTACTTGTTGTTTGTTCGTCTTCTCTCGCTCGCTCTCGTTGTTGTGTTGTTTGTTGGGTTTGTCTGCTTGTTGTTGCTGATGTTGCTCCGTGCATCGATCGACTGGTTTATGCGCCGTAGTTGTCGTTGTCTAAGCTCTCTCCTCGCGCCTCTGCCTCCTCCTCTTTGCGCTTGCGCTCCTTTCGGATGGCTGCGACGCCCTCGCCCGTGCCAAACTTGGCGGCTGGGAACTTCACCACGATCGCGCTCATGTTGTCGCGACTAGCGGCACGCACACACAACGCAACAATAACATTGTTGTCAATCGCTTGTTGTCAATCGCATCGCACACACACACTATCCAACAGCTTGCAGCCAAAGTATCCAATACAACAGAGATACATACCTTTGCTCCTGCAGACAGTGGTCGAGGATCTCTTCGGCGATGAGCCCCAGGTTCTTCTCGCCATTCTGCATGAGCCTGCGCACAAACTCGCAGATGCCGTCGTTCGTCATCACGTCCCAGATGCCGTCGCACGCGAGCACGAGGAACTCCTCCGTGCCATCCAACGCCTCGATCTTGATGTCCGGCTCGGCCGACACCTGCTGCTTCTCGGCCGGCAAGTCCGAGCGCTGCTTATATGTGAAGTCGCCTAATGCGCGGGACACCTGAGCACAGAGATCAAAGAGGAGGTCGTGCATGAGCAGAACAGAATGCAGCAAGATACTGTCAGCAACGGAAACGACAGTGAACACGCATCAACAGCAAGAAAGCACGCAAAGTGGCTCGTACAGCAAGGTCGCCGTTCACGCGGTTGCCGCGCACCATGCCGCCGGCGCTCTCAATGCGTCTGCGCTCCTCTTCCTGCAACAAGTGTACAAACCCCACCCAGCAGCAGCCGCAGGTGTGTGTGGTGAGTTATGGGGATGGCTCGGACATGACTGGATGCCCGCCAGAAAGATCGCGCTTACGTTCATGGGCTTGTGGTCGAACGACATCGGGATCGTCTTGCCGTCCTTGCCCAGCACGCTTCGCGAGTCGCCTTTTGTGACAGCAACAAACACAAACACATCGTCCCATATTAGCAACAAATCGACGCACGCACAGCTCACACAGCACGAAGCAGCGCTGCACGCACCAGAGTTTGCGACGATGATGTGCGTTGACGTGAGGAACGCGGCGATGGCCGTGCAGCCGCTCTGGTCCGAGCCATGGGACACCTCCGGCTGCGAGCGGATCTCGTCGTCGAGCCCCATGAACGCCTCCGTGAGCGCCGCGCCGATCTCCTCGGGCGTCGGCGTCTTCTTTGTGAAGTACTCGTACTTCTCGAACGTGTCGGCGATGAACTCGATCAAGAGCTGCTCGGCGATCATCGCGGCAAGGCGACCGCCATGGCCGTCGAAGACCGCGAAGAGCGACGTGCCCTCGGGGAGGCGCTCGTGCTTGAGCTCCGCGATGTGCGCGTCCTCCATGCTCGTGCGCCAGCCCTGCATGGCCGAGAGTCCGTACGCGAGGCTGCTGTTCGCACTCGTCTTTGTCTCCTTCTCCGTGATCGGCGACGTGAGGAAGTTGCCCATGATGGCGAGCGCGAGGTACGGGTGGCGGCGGAGGTGGGGCGGGGGCGGACGCTTTTGGAACTTGCGGCGGCGCTTGTCGGGGCCGGCGGTGCTGCTGCTGCTGGCGCTGGACGAGCTGGCGCAACGCGACTGATTTCTGTGAGTGCTGTCCTGGTGGCCGCCCATTAGCAGTCTGCGCGGCTTTCGAGGAAGAAGGATCAAAGGGGGAAAAAGCTGGCATTTGGGTTCAGACAGAAGTGCGCACCTAATAGACTTTGGCAGGCTATGCGAGATCCGAGGATGATTTGCAGGCACACGACCAAAAGCGGAGGCGCAGGAGTGACGGCTATGCAGCTTGTCGGGACTGTGAGGACTGTGACAAAACGGTCCACTTTTTTCTCCGAAATTGAGCGGACACACTGTCTAGTCTGATACGTGCATGCTATGATCCTACGGAGGTTTATTGGCTGCTGAGTTTAACCCACACCCAAGAGCTGGTCTCCTCGCCTTCGCGAGCTCGCATGTTGGCCGAGCTCCTGGAGCTCAGCGTCACTCATCGCCTCGCATGCTACCATACGATTCTGCATACTGCAAGCGGGCAGAATGGATTGCTTCATCAGACCACGTCGCGACGATCCACTCAACCAAAGTGTAAGGATTGCATTGTGCATATAAAAAGAGAGCTGCTTCGCTCCGCAGCCCCACTGCTTTCGCGTGGTCGAGTCGTGCCGTGCCAGTCTGCTGCCTCTTCCGCGTTGTCTAGTGCGAGCGGATCGTGAAGTAGAGCAGCACGAACACGAAGACGACGAAGGCGACGAGGTAGAGCATGTGCTTGCTGCCGCCCTGATCCATCATCGCGCCGAGACGCTTCATCGTGCCGCCTAATAAGCCCTCCGTGTTGTCAAAGTCTTTGCTCTGATAGGAAAAGCAACACGCACACGCAAAGATCGATGAGCATGCGGTAAGCACGCATTGGCGCGCAACAGGATTCGCGCAGACACATCACAAAACGCACCATGCCGTCGAGGTACCGGTTCTGGTCGACGACCTCCGAGTGGATGCTCGTGGAAAGCTAGTGGGGGAGACAAAGATCAGAGATACACACGTGAGTGCTGCTCCATGCTACGAGGGCGAGCGCTGGCTCAACAGCGACGCACCTGCTTCAGCTGGCTGATCTGCAGCGACAGGTGGCTGATCTGCTCGTCGTTCTGCTCTTCCAGTAGCCGCTTTGCCTGCTCGCCATTGTCCGCGCTGCTGCCACCCACCTGAGCACGCGCGAGCGCATGCGCACACACGCGCGAGCAGTCAGTACGAACGATGTTCGGGGCAGCTCACACGAGCGATCCATCCAGCGTGTTGTCCTCTGCTGGCGCTCAACCGGGCAGAGAGGAGCGAGAGGGAAGACGCACCGACGCTCCGGCGAAGAGCGAGTCGCGCGCGTTCGACGTGCGGCCGTTGTTCATCCGGTTGTACATGTGCTCGTGCTCGTGCTCCTGGTGCTCTCGCTCGTGCTCTCGCTCGTGGTTGTGCTCGTGCTCGTTTTGGGCTCGATGGCGCTGAAAGATGTGGCTATTTTTGATTGGCTAAATATAGCGCCCAATAGAAATGCTCTGGGAGTCGCCTCTGCGACGTGATTGGCAGAAGCAGAGGGGTAGGTCTGTAGACCTAACCATCAACCTTTTAGCGCTGCGCCATTGGCAGAATATCGAGCTGGGGCCCACGGTTTACACTTTTCACAACGCGCGCGTCGCAGTCGTGTGCAAGGATATCGTCGGGAGGAATGCACGAGCGGCGTTGGTGCTTCGCGCACCCCGAGACTCGAGTGCGAGGCGTTCTGCTCGTCTGCTCGTGCTCGGCTACTGTTGCTGCGCGGTACACGTCGCTCTCGTGCTCGGTCTCAACGTGAGCGCGTTTCGCGCGAGCGTCGCCAGAGCGAAGAGGACGCGCAAGACTCTCTCCATTTGCCCTACCGATGCTGAGAAGGCAGGGATGCAGAAGCGAGTGCAGACCCTAGTCGAGGCGCTAACGCCCCCGAAGAGAGGCCGCGATTACCCAAGAAATCTCCCAGACCACCAACATTCAAGAGCCGGCATGTCAAGCGAATCCTCAATGCGATCGAGAGCGCGAAGGAGTCCGTGGACGTGTGCATGTACATGCTTTCGAACGGGAAGCTGGTGAACGCGCTCCTCGCCGCTCACAAGAGAGCGAACGTGACAGTCCGTATCATCGCTGACTACGGAAGAATGACCACCATGGATCCAGAGTCGGTGAGCTCGTGACGGAGGGTGTGGAGGTCTACTACCACGAGCGTAGGAAGAACTTTTTGTTGCACCACAAGTTTTGCATCTGCGGCAGGAAGGTGCTGATCAACGGATCATTCAACTGGTCCGAGAACGCCGTGTCCAACGTCGAGGTCGTCGAGATCGGGTCGGGCGATCCAGTCGTGATCGGCAAGTATGAGAGAGCGTTCAGCAGCTTGCTCGACAAGTCACTGCGCGCTGTCGGGAGCGACTTCGACGGTGAGCAGCTGGCGTGTCCGCATTGCTGTGGAGAGTGTTGCTTCGAGTCGTAGGCGATTCTCCAGAGTATACCGATTCATTCTGGCTTCGTTGCGACTTGGTGAAGGACGTACTGTTTGCGGTTGAAAGTCGCTCGCCCGCCATTCGTGAGCCAGCACCTGACGCTCACAGCCACCCAGCGCGGTACCGTGCGCTTGCTGGCTGCAGATCGCCCGACACTCTCGCAGCGAGCGATAGCCGCTCAGGATCGGCGGACATGAGTGAGGCGGCGCTGCACCGAATCTCGGAGGCGATGGAGATTTACCACCACGACGCGCGACTGCGCAACTTCTGCGTGGAGCTTTCGGAGCTGTGGGCGGCATTCCATACGACTCACAACCACGC
>JAADWH010001051.1:0-10163 GCA_023335995.1 Globisporangium nagaii
CCCCCCCCCCCCCCCCCCCCCCCATCGCCAAGGAGCGTCGTGAGTGTGAGTGTGCTGACACCAACCTGGGCTGTCTACGACGAGGGGAGCATGCAATGCACAAGAACGAGCACACTGGTATCGACAGAGATACAGACACAGAGAAGTTTACAGGCTCAGAGGGAACGCGTACAAGAGGCTCTCGAGGCTCTAGGCGCGGAGGCTGCGGCGACCGCTCTGCTCGACCGAGGTCGTCGTCGTCGTCGCGCTAGACGCTCCCGACGGGTTGCCCGACGCCATGCCCTGGACTGCGGTGCTTCCAACCGACACCGGAGTCGCAGCACCGCTCGCTGGCTTTGGGAGAACGAGCGAGTCAAAGCGCAAGAGCAGCAGCAGCTCACTTTGGTGGCGCTGGGAAGTCAAGCTTGGTGCGGTGGAGCCGCGTTTGTGATAGTGGGAATCCGATACCCTGGTTTGCCCATGAGAGGAAGCATGAGGTGTGGCGTCAGCTTCAGTTTCGAAGCCATACACCGCAGGTGTCTTTCAAAAGAGAGCACCTCCCGACGCGCGCGCAGAAATACCGCAGTCGTGAGCTTCGTCAGCATTCCGCTGTGCACGTTGCCGTCCTCGAACTCGCCTCCGGCTATTTCCCAATCGGCAGCGAGCGCTAACGAATTCTTCATGGGAGGATCGAGGCAGAGAGGTTGGACATCCGAAGCAGACACATCAGCATCAACTGCGATCGCTGCGAATGAGGCATTCACGTGTTGACTGTGTCAGGCGGTCAGGATCCGTCACGGTTTATGCGCGATGAGTGTGCCCGCTGCCGACCAAGTAAACATCTCAGCCGAGTTTCCCAGCCCCGCACAGACACGCACACATATCGAAGCGATGCAAGAAGCGTTCAGGCGCTTCTTGCATCCAGGCATACCGACACGGCCGGGAGCTCAACTCTCTCTATATCTCTATATCTCTATATCTCTATATCTCTCTATATATATATCGGATGCGTGACCACCCGCATTGTTTTCTACGACGGCATCGGGTGTCCGGAGACTGGAAGCTCGAGGGCGTGTGCGTGCGCATGGATAGGCACGCGGGGTTTGTTAGACAGGTCTCGCGAGAATTCGCTTTGTGTGGGCGGTGGCGGCGGCGGCTTTGGGTGAGACGGGTTGTCTGTCGTGCTGGCCGATGATCACCAGCGGGATGAGCAACTTGTGCTCGCCCTGGCTGATGCGCCACTCCGGACAAGTAGCGCAGCCCGCACGCAATCACAACAGCTTTCTCGCTCTCTATCACAAACACACACAGCACAGCACAGGTCTCCAGAACACAGGTCGTATGAGCGCGCGCGCCAGGTTCACGACCCCGTTCGCGCCGCTGCAACTCGCCGAGTCCGAGGTCCAGACGCTCGAGCAGCTCTCGCGCGTGATCCTGCGCAACTACATGGCGCAGTACGAGGAACACGAGCGCGCGAGCGGCAGCGACGTCGACGAGCGCGTGTGGAAGCCCGTCAAGGAGCGCGAGGACGTGCGCATCTTCGCGCAGCGCAAACACCAGAGCGACGGCACGCTGCGCCGCGCGCTCGCGAGCTTCTCCGGCAGCGGCGCCGTGCCGCCGTCGTCCGACTTGCCCGTGATGCTCGCGATTGGCTCAATGCCCGGCACAGTGGACGACGTGCTGTACGGCGTGACGGCTCCGACGATCGAGGCGATCCGCCTGAAGACAGCGTACATCGCCGACCACGTGGGCGACGCCGCGGTGCTCCAGACTATCGTGTCGCCGACCCAAGACGAGCCGTTCCAGAGCCTCACGCTCAAGTGGACGCACGTGGAGCAGAGCTTGCTGCTGAGACCGGCAGTGAACAACCGCGACTTTGTGTACATGGAGCGCACGGGCATCGCGCACACGTCGAAAGGCGAGCGCCTGGGCTTCCAGATGATCCACTCGGTGCATCTCCCGCAGACCCACGAGCTCCCGTCCGTGATACGCGGCAACGTGTCGGTCTGCGGCATCTTCCGAGACGACCCGGAGCGCCGACAGGTGCGACTGTACGTGCGCAGCGTCGTGGACCCGCGTGGCAGCGCGATGCACTCACTGGTCGCGATCGTCGCGGCTGAGATGCTCGCGCTCGGCTGGCGGTACGTCGAGTGCGCGTATCTCAAGAAGCTCATGCAGACGCTGCGCCGGAACCGCAAGACGCGCGCGCTCGGGGGATCGCGAGACAGCACTTTCCAGTCGACGGCGACGACGAGAACCACAGCACAGACAGATCTGCTGTCACCGCAAGAGAGCAAGCTCGGGCCATGTGTCGCGTGCAGCCGGACGCCGCAGAAGGCGGGGAACCTGCTGCGCAAGCCCCACAAGCGCAAGTGCACGCTGTGCTCGCAGTACGTCTGCTCGTCGTGCAGGATCAAGAAGACGCTCAACCACGTGGCGTCGGCGTCCGCCGCGCTCTGGCAGCAGCAGTTTGCGTTCTGCGCCGGCTGCTACAGCGACGTGTGTCGCTCGAGCGCGCTCGTAGCCGCGCAGGAGGAGCTCGCGGCGCACGAGACAGACGGAGCCTCTTCAAGCGAAGCGCCGAGCATCGGCAGCGATCTGAGCTCGCTCAGCAACTCGGAGTGATGAGGGCAGCGGAACTCGCTCGCTCAAGTACAGTACAGCTAGATGTCGAAGCACTGGCGTTTGCAAAGATGAGTTGGTGGTGTTTGTTTCATATCGAATGCAGGTTCTCGTTTTTCTTTCGGTGAGACTGTCGCCTGGCATCGATGGAGTTCTCAGTCACGAAAGCGAATAGCTAGCGATTCCGTCGCGTGTGCTTCGAGCGAGAGCACTCGAGCGACAGCAGGCTTGCGGACTCGCATGCGAGAGTGCTTTGCGTCGATGATCTGCAGTTGAGCCTGAGGATCTACGCAGAGGTCGTGCGTAAGCTGGCGTCGAACGAGCTTTCTCGCGCTTCTCCCAAAAGTATCATGCGACGAACCTGCACTTCCAGTGCCTGTACTGCCAGCGTATTCCTAGACGTCCTGAGCGCAGCGCATGTCTTGCAGCTGCACGCCTTCACTCAGCGCTCGTGAGATCAAAATAAGCACCGACATATCCAAACAGCATCGCATATTCGAGTGTGGAGCAGCATCGCGTGTGTGATCTTGCTTGCGTCAGGGCGGCAGGCAGGCACGCACGTGAGAGTGCCCCAGGTTTAGCAGGAACGCGAGCGCAACGCACTTCGCACTTTTCAAGAGTTATCTCGATACTCTAGCATGCCGCCGAGTTGCGCTGTCGGATTTAGCTCGGAGACTCGGAAGACCGCAAGTCGAAGTCGACGAGAGTGTCGTCGTCGCACACAGCAATTTGCGCTCGCGCCTCCGAGAGTTCCAGCCAAGTCGCCAGAGCGAGACCAGCATGCAGCTTTCCAATACTCAGAACTCCTCGGCCCCATGGCGACTCACTTTGCGAGCACTGGGACTCCTCTCGATGGCTGCGCTGCTGCTCTCCCGACCTACCTCTGCGATCCAGGAGGTGTCGATGGATGCCGATGGCGAGTCGCAGCAGACCGGCACCGTGCAACTGAGCTTCGGGTGTCCGGACTTCCTCGCGTCCTTCTCCGCCGTGAACGCGAGCACGAGCGCGCTGCCGTTCCGCACGTTCACGCTCACGAAAGGCTCGGCGTACGCGTACATTTCGGTCCACTTCGCCAAGCTCTGGATCCCAGTCGGAGGCTCCGTGCTGCTGCGCGCCGTCGAGGACCCTGACACACCTGACGTGGTGCTGAACCTCACCGACAAGAACGCGAGCGGCGAGTCGCGCGGCGCCTTCTCCACGCCGTTCCTCAAGGCTAAGGAGCTGCGCATCGAAGTGTACCGGCACCTACCGCCGTCTTCGTCCGAAGGCGGCAGCAGCGCCATCACGGCGATCGCGAACGACCACTGCTACGGCTTCGTCGTGGACAACTACCAGTATCAGCTCGTGGACGCCGCGCACAACATCACGCAGGCGCATGAAGCCACGTGCGCGCAGGACAACTCGGTCGAGGCGATCTGCTACTTCGAAGACTTCAAGACAGCGTACTTGGCGTCCCGAGCCGTGGCGCGGCTGCTGATCCGCAAGGACGCCGGTCAGAGCTCAGCGTGCACGGGCTGGCTGCTGGGCTCTGAGGGCCACTTGATCACGAACAACCACTGCGTGCAGAACGACGTCCAGGCGGGACTCACGACCATCGAGTTCATGGCGGACGCCAACGTGTGCAAGATGAGCTGCACCAAGTGGGGAGCCTGCGAGGGCACGGTCGAAGCCATCGGCGCCACGGTCGTGCACACGAACGTCACGCTCGACTACACGCTGCTCAAGCTCCACTCGAGCGTGGATCTCGCCAAGAAATACGGCTTCCTTCGGCTCAAGGCTGCACAAGGCCGCGTGGGACAGCAAATCTACATCCCGCAGCACCCGCTCTTCTACGGCAAGCGCATCGCCATGTTCGACGACTTCAACACCAAGCTTTCGATCATGGACACGAACGCCACGGGCTGCAACGCTGTTGGGTATTCGTACACCGGCGACACGCAGGGCGGGTCCTCAGGCTCGCCGATCATCGACTCGGAGGACCACGGCGTCGTGGCGCTGCACCACTGCGGCCAGTACTGCGCGAACACGGGCATCCCGTCCGTAATGATCCTGAGCGATCTGCAGGCGAACGGCAAGCTCCCGGCGAACGCGATCGACATCGGCGACCGCCACAACGCCGATAATTTCCCAGCGTACGCGCCGAAAGAAGCCGCGACGCCGCTGCAGCTCACGACGCAGCTCACGCTCGACGGCTCGATCCAGGTGCTCACCAGTGCGGCTAAGGGCTCGGACGGCAACACGACTGTGAGCGTCGACCAGATCGAGTTCGTGCTGAGCAGCGACGCGGACGTGGAGATCGACATTTTGTCGGTCGAGCTCTCGGACGACGGCGTGTACCACGACGTGAACGGCGACTGCAGCGCGCAGTACATGGATCCGGTGATGTACCTCTTCGCCAAAGGCACTGCGCGCGCGATCAAGATCGCGGACGACAGCAACGACGCGCTCGCGGGTCGCGCCGACGGGTCCGTGAGCTACCGCGACCCGTTCCTGCGCACATTCCTCAAGAAAGGCGCGTACGTGCTGTCGATCGGCTCGGTGCCGCTCAAGGAGACCGACGCGTACGACGGGCTCTCGGTCGAGCAGCAGAAGGCGCCGGAGCTCTTCAATTGCAGCACTCGCGGCGGCTCCGCCGGTGCCTACAGAGTCACGATGCGCAGCTCGGACGCTGGTCTCGCGTTCAGTCGCCTCCCGGCTCGAGTTGTGATCCCGAGCGCGCGCTGCGCGCTGTCCGCCAAGCAGATCTGCTACCCGTTAGCTTAGCGAGAAGCCCCCAGGAGTCTGGGGACGACCTCAGTTTTGACAAAGCTTGACACAATAGAGGCTATCTGATATGCAGCCATACCGGTTGTTCCCACGGGTTGAGAGCTGCTCGTATCGGTTCAATTCCGATTCAAGTTCATTCATAGCGGTTAGTCGGTTAGTTTAATTAGCCAGCTCCGTCCAGTCGAGCCCGTCACTCGGAGTTTGTCGGCGAGTAGCAGTCGCTGCCGACGCTGAACGCCTCGAGAACTCTGCTGCTTTCATCCGCGACGCCAGCCGCCTCCGTGGATGCCGCGAGCTCCTGCTGCGCGATCGCGAAGGCGTCGGCGCGGCACGCGTCGCTGTAGCACGCAGCGCAGAACGCGAGCTCGCGCTGCCAGAGCTTGGCCGTGGGGGACGACACCTGGCTCAGCGTCTTCTTGATCCTGCAGTTCGAGCAGACGTACTTGGCGCAGAGCGCGCACTTGCGCTTGCGCGAGTCCGTGAGCATGCCGCCAGCCATCGACGGCGTGCGCTTGCACGTGACGCACAGTCCCAGCTCGTCAGACGAGGTCGAGGATGCCGTGGACGCCGACTGCCACTTCTTCTCGCGCGTCTCGGCGCTCGCCTGCCGCTTCCTGCGCGCGAGCCGCCACAGAATCTTCTTGCGCTGCGAGCAATCGATGCAGCGCCAGACCGAGATGAACATGTCGGCAGCGGCGTTCACGACGATCGGCCGCAAGATGCTGCCGCGCGCGTCCAGGATGCCGCGCAGGTAGATCTGCACCTGGTCACTCTCGGGCTTCTGCCGGTAGATGCTGCAGACCGACACGTTACCGCGCACGAACGGCGCGACGTCGTGGGTCTGTGGGAAGTGCACCGAGTGCAGTAGGTGGAAGCCCAGGCGCTCACCCGAGGACGTGTGCGCGATGCCCGTGCGCTCCATGTACACGAAGTCGCGGTTGCTCACGGCGGGGCGGAGCATGCGACCCTGGTCGTTCTGCACCCACTTGATCACGAGGCTCTGGAAAGGGTCCTCCTGGGTCGGCTCCACGAGCGTCTCCAGCACCGCGACGTCGGCGACGTAGTCGTCCACGTACGACGCCTTGACGCGCATGGTCTCAACGGTCGGACACATGGCGCCGTACATGAGATCGTCCAGTGCGCCGGCTACAGAGCCCAGGATGAGCATCACCGGCAGGTCCGAAGGCGCCACAGTGCCGCTGTTGGAGAAGCTCGCGAGCGCGCGCTTGATCGCCGCAAAGTTGCCGCTGCCGCCGAAGAGCTGCTGCTGCTGCTGCTGCTGCTTGTACTTGCGCTGCGTGAACACGCGCACGTCCTCGCGCTGCTTGACGAGCTTCCAGACGCGCTCGTCGACGCCATCGTCGCCGTCGCGCTCGCGCTCAAAGTCCTCGTACTGCGCCACGTAGTTGGTCAGGATCACGCGCGAGAGCTGCTCGAGCGACTCGGCCTCCGTCGCCGACAGCTGCAGTGGCGCGAAGGGGCTCGTGAACCGCGCGTGGCTGCCGCTCATGGCTGCAGTGGAGTGGAGTGGGGCGACTGACTCAAGCGACTACCGCCGCCGCGATGGCGATGGCGATGGCGATGGCGATGGCGAAGGTCCTGCCTGCCTGCCTGCCTGCCTGCCTGCCTGCCTGCCTGTCACAGTCGCCATGTTCGCGTGGAGCTTCTGACGTGCGAGTGATGGCTCTTTGAGTGGAAGGAGCTAAATTAGGATGGCGGAGCGATCTGCCAGGGGATTCTCCCTGAAAAGCTGCGTCATCATCGCGATTGTGTCCAAAAATCGAAGGGTTGCGTGCCTAACGTAGAGGAAGGAGTCAGCAACTCGCGCTGCCTAGTTTCGCCAGCCTATTGTTCCTGCTCTCGACCCTAACTAACTTCGCTGAAATATGGAAACGCAGTTGGGCATCATCATCGCGACAGTCGCTGCTGATGAGCAATCGCCCTCTGACGGAAATGATCAGCGCCTCGACGGAAGCGCTCCCTCCACTCGTGACTCTCATGCGAGTCTCGTGACTCGTGAGGCCTCCCCCATTGACGATGGCAGTGCGAACATGCGCGTTTGTCCGCCGAACTCTAAATACCCGCCGACATATATCTACTGTGTTACGATACCTACCTTCCTCCCTCGAGCCGCATCGGAGGTCGCTCCTACCGCTCTGGCGCTGGCTAGGAGAAGAGGCTCTCGGCGAGCGAGTCGGCGCTGAAGCGCGAGCCGCGCGAGCCCTCCGAGTTGGTGCTCGTGAAGAGCTCGCTGCCGAACGTGTACGAGTCGAGCGCCGCGAACTCCTGCTGCGCGATCTGGAAGGCGTCCGCGTAGATCGCCTGCTCGTAGCACGGGGGGCAGAACGAGAATTCGCGCTGGAGCAGCTTGGACTCGGCCGACGTGAGGTGGCACAGTGTCTTGCGCACCTTGCAGGACGAGCAGACGTACTTGTAGCAGAGGCTGCAGCGCCGCCGCCGCAGCCCGCTCAGCATGTTCACGGACGCCGCTTTGCTGCACGAGATGCACTGCTGCTTGTGCTGCGGGCTCTTGGTGCTCGGCAGTCCGAACGAGCCGCTCGTGACTGAGTCCGCGCTGCCGCTGTGCATCGTGCCGCTGTTGCTGAGGTACCCGCTCTCGCCCGTGCTCGAGACCGCGCGGCTGCGCGTGCGCATGAGCCACGTGAGCTTCTTGAGCTTGGAGCACTCGATGTACTTCCAGATCGCGATGAACACGTCGACCGCGGCGATGACCACGAGCGACCGGAGCGCGATGCCACCTGGGTCCAGGATGCCTTTGAAAAATACGTCCACCTCGTTCGGGTTCTCCGGCTTCTGCCGGTACAGCCCGCAGGCAGACATGTTGCCGCGCACGAGCGAGTCGAGCGGGTGCGTCTGCGGGAAGTGCACCGAGTGCAGCAGGTGGTAGCCGATGCGCTCGCCCGTGGACGTGTGCGTGACGCCCGTGGCCTCGATGTAGACGAAGTCGCGGTTGTTCACGGCCGGCCGCAGCATGAGCTTCTGCATGTTGACGACCCACTTGATCGTGATGCTCTGGAACGGGTTCTCCAGCGTCGGCATCACGAGCGTCTCGAGCACCGCGATGTCCCCCAGGTTGACGTGGATGTACGCCGTCTTGATGCGCATGACGTCCAGGCTCGGGTTCAGGATGCCGTACACGATGTCGTCCAGCGTGCCCTCGACCGAGCCCACGACGTGGATTACCGGCAGGTCGGCGGACGCCTGCGCGCTCTCGAAGCCGCTGCCGGTCTCGCTCGGCGTCGGGCTCGGCAGGCTACTCACGCTCTCTCTCGCCTCGAAGCCAGCTGCTTGATGCTGTTGCTGCTGTTGCTGCTGCTGGTGCGGACCGTTCAAGTTTGGATTCGCGCCGCCGCCATTGAGCGGCCCCCAGTTGAACCTGCTGCTGCTCTGCTGCCGGCCCGCGTGTTTCTTCTGCTTGCGGCGCCGACGCTCGGCGTACACGCGCACGTTCTCGCGCTGGCGCATGAACTTCCACTTGCGCTCGTCCACGACGCCTCTGCCGCGACCCATGTGCTCCTCGTACTGCGCCACGTTCTTCTGCACGAGCATGAGCGCGAGCTGCTCGATGCGCTCGGCGTCTTCGCGCGAGAGCTGCAGCTCCGCGAACGGCGACGTCCACGTGCCGCGGACCATCGCCACTGCTCCGGCAGGCGCTTGCTGTCTGCTGGCCGATCGACAGGTGTGGCGGTGCTGCAATGAGGCGCGCGCGCGAGGGCGACAGTCGCAGAGTGAGTGAGCGTGGCGGTCGGTCCATCGTGGTTGAGCAGCGGCGGTGGACGGACGCAAGGGGCGCGCGCGCACGCATCGACGGCGGCGCGAGGCTCAATGCCCGCCTGATTTGTGCATCTTTTCGAGGTGGCGCGGATGACACATGCGCCGATTAGGGTGGGAGGCGCCTATTCCGCGGGATGGGAGACCCTAAAGTCTGGCAAATTCGATCCCAAATGCTCGATTCGCCTCCCTGGTCGAGCAGCAGCATTGTTCGATTCGGGAGCGAGTGCCTAAAATCGTGTTTGAGAGGCACTGAAATATCCAAAGCGCCTAACTTGCTTGCACGCATGGAAAGGCGACGGTGACGACAGCCAGCGAAGCTGAGACCGTGTTTCGAGAGGTTCTGTCGGGCTCTTGATCACTTCTGGTTTGTATTCAGAGTCCTCTTAGACAGGTTATGTGCTGTAAAAGGCATCGAAGCGACCGCAAATCCGTGCACCTCTTGCGGGAAGGAGTCAAGGGGATTTGCCTCCTACAGCGCTCTTCTCGAAGACATTCGCGAGCTTGCTAAAATCGCATCTATTAGGTCTGCCTCTCTTGCTAAGACGATCGCACAAGCTAAATCCGCTCCCTCCAGCTGTACCCGCAACCTCCAGTGCGCGCCTAGCCGACCAATCACGGTGCGGATCTGGATTACACATTTTCTTTCCCGACTGACTTCACAAACACTGCGGCGAACACGCTCGGCTTGCTCACCAAAACAAATCAAATTGTTGGAGGAAGGAAATGGCTCGAGACGTTTGAGCACTTGTCATCTGCTCGTGGGTTTCTGTGATTCTCTGTCTGAGAGTCCGCATCGTGATAGGACTCCAGCGCGTTTTGCAATCCGAGTCTATCGCCTTAACCGCTCGGCCAAGCTGTCGCGGCCAGGAGTTTTGCAACACTCCATCGCGGCCGCTTGGAAAAGGAAATGGAGACGGGCAGAGGTGGTCGAGGATGAGCGCGCCAGAGAGTGGACTTCGGAGGAGCAGCCAGGCGAAAAATACAGATCGGAAAACTGGCCG
>JAADWH010001052.1:0-10158 GCA_023335995.1 Globisporangium nagaii
GTCAATCCATCGCCGCAACAGAGTTACCATCCTCTTCATCGAAAGGTCGTCGATGTGGTAGATCAGACTTCCGTCGTGCCATTGTGCATTGCGAAGGCTCGATCGTAGCGCCTGCTCGGTGTCCCGAATGATGCCTCGTTAACTTCCCAGTCTGAAAAGCTGCCTCCAACCTCTCGCTCTCTTTTGTCCATTCTTTCGCGGCGGGCTGCCCCACTCTGGAAAGAGAAACACGCAGCACAGCGGAAATCCCCGACGCGCTCGTCAAGATCGGCAAGGCTCGCCAAGCAGATACAGCAGTCGCGATCCCTTCTACTTAATGTCCGCGCTCGCCATGCACCCCGAGGGAGAACCAGCGACGCCGCAGAAGTGGCTGGATGCTGCTGTCGCAGGTGCAGTCGAGCTAAAGAACCTGGTGCGCTCGCCTTACGAAGTGAAGAAGCTCGCTGCGTGCCGGGGGTTGATCCAAGACGCGTTTGATCGGCTGCAACGAGTGTACGCTGTACTCGAACAGCTGCAGGAACAGACACTGCCGAACAACGAGTATGCGTCTCCTGCGTTTCAAGAGGCGCTAGCAGATCTCGCACTCGTGGCGCTCTCATTCCGCGAGTTCGTCAAGCGATTCAGCGAAGAGCAGTTCCTCTGCCAGCTCATCCGAATCCGCAAGCTCGTGGAGCGCGTCCAGCACGCGCACGACGGCGTGAACGACTTCGTGAGTAGTGTCCAGGGATCGAGCTTCGGCGACGCGTTCGATCAGCTTGCTGCAGGCTCCAGCGCCGATCTCCTTGCAGAGTGCTACGACCAAGCGTACTGGCACGATCAACTGCGCAGTGCCAGGCTTGCTCTGCAGGAAGACATCGCAGATCGCGGTCCAGAGATCTTCCATCCCCAAGACGGCTCACCTCTCGAGGACGCGCGCGAGAAAGCTGCGAGGACGTGGCTGTTCGAGACTCAGCGAAGCCGCCGTCTTGGAACCGTCCACCCGTTCGAGGACATTGTGATGAGCGAGATATCCGCGCTCCTCGACAGCACGATCTTGGAGCCGTGGTTCATCCCGTCCGACGACATCACCATTGAGAAGAATAAAAAGCCGCTTGGCGCTGGTGGATACGGGATTGTGTATCTCGGGATGCGAGGGTCGACATCCCAAGTCGCTGTCAAGCGGATTCTCGACTTCAACAAGGACGAGCCTGTCAAGAGAGAAGTGGTCTGGAAGGTAGCAGTCCAGATCCAGGCTCTCCGGCAAGAGATCCAGATTTGGTATCAGCTCAGCCATCCGCACATCCTCCAGTTCTACGGCGCGACACCATTCGGCTTGGACTGCAGCATCGTGTCCGAGTTCGCGGAGAACGGGAATCTGAAGCGATTCTTGCAGAACCCAGAGCAGAATCGCGTCCACTTGTGGCGTCTGCTTTTCGAAGCATCGCTCGGGCTCCAGTACATGCACGAGAAGAAAATCGTCCACGGTGATCTCAGATGTGACAACATCCTCGTCGGAGACGACATGAAGGCCAAGATTGCAGAGTTCGGGCTGAGCTTCAACGAGGACGACAGTGAGAAGCCGCCGTGCACCACTGCATTCCAATGGCTCCCACCTGAATGCTTCGATAAGGAGCCAAAGCGACCTCGCACACGCGCCACAGACGTGTTCTCTTTCGGGGTGTGCATCGTGGAAGCGCTCATCGGCGGTTCTCCATGGGGTTCAACCGTCGTAACCCCCGGCCAAGTGCGAAACTTCTTTAGGACGAAAGGCAAACTTCCTCTGGCTGTTGACATTCTTGCACCGAGAGTAAAGGCGTTGGTGAAGGACATGTGCGCACACGACCCGGCGGCGCGGATCCTGATTGGCGACGTCGTTGCGAGACTCAAGGAACTTGACGAAGCGAACAATCCAGATCTTCTAGTCGGAGATTCAGACCTCAAACAGACGTGAAGCTGAGGATCAAGTTGCGTCTCTGTCGAAGACGAGGTGAACCCGCGTTGCATATAAATGTGAATGTCAATCGACAGTACTTCATGTAAATCACTTGAGCCATCTGCGCCTGCACTCGAGTCGTTTAGCTTGGGTTGGACTTGCTCTCGAAGTTTGCCAGCCAGATCGCCCAGGCGAGTGATCACCTGCTTGAGAGCGTGTGTGTTTCCGTACGCACATCGACGATCAGCTCCCAGATGTCGTCTGGCGTGTCTGCTGCACGTGGAGGAACCACGCCGTCCAAGATGCTGTCCAGCACCTCCAGCTTGTCCAGTTCGCTCCACAATAGACCACGAGCGAGCCCCTCGACCATGTATATACCGAGTGAGAAGATGTCTGCATCGAGAGACAGATCACATTCCTCCATCTCGAAGTGCTCTGGGACATCCACTGGGTCGAAGTCGACGCGTTGCCTGCTGCTCTTCGGATGCAGCCACACTCTCCAGCCCTCGAGCCTGCTTGGTTGATAGAATAATCTCGCAATCCTTGAGCGATTCGCGGTGTTCTCCGAGTTCGACACACAGGTTCCCGTGATCTGTGCTCTTTTGGTGGCATGTTTTCATACACAAATGACTGCGCTTCCGAGTCTCCTCGCCTCACAGCATACGTTCACTATTCAAAACAAAAAGCTAATACAAACACACAGCCCAGAAGCTACAGGCAGCCTCCGCCTCTGTCTCTCACCTTTCTCTCTCTTCAGGCGGCGACGCTCGTACCTCAAGCCACCGCCGATTGTTTATTCCCACCCGCCTCAAACTCGGTGAGCTTTTTCAGCTTGAGCACCGCTCGACTCATCTGCATCCCCAAGCGCCGCGGCACTGCCTCAGCCCCCATCGCATCATCTTCATCGACACCAGCGCCATTGTCACCGGGAACCATGATGTTTAGAAGAGCCACGGCGCGTCCCAGTAGCTCGACGGACTCTCGCTCAACGTCACCACGATCCAGGAGCATTCCGATCTCGCTCTTCATGCAGCTGACGAACGAGAGCTCGTCTGCGAGAAGCAGCTCCGCCAGCTGCTGCTGCTGCTTGGCAGCCTCTTTGGCAGCCTCTTCTTCTGCCGCACTCTCCTTAAATGGCTCCGCCTTCGACTGCCTGTCCATGGGGATGTGGGCGAGCAGCTTGCCCTTGTCATTCTTGGCGACCACGATGTGCTTCGCGTCCACGGCGCCATGAGCGAACCCGAGGTCGTGCATGAAGCGCAAGCCCAGCAGCACGTGGTAGAACACGCTCAGCACGCTCTTGTAGTTGTGCTCGACAGTCACGAACTCGCGGAACGGCGATCCGTCCTCGCACACAGACAGCGTGTCGTCGTGCGCGCCGTAGAGGTTGAGCAGGTGCGGGTGCGGTTGCACCTGGCGGTCGTTGCGCTCAGTGGGGTTCGTCTCCGTGTTAGCGGCTGCAGGCTCGCTGGCGTGTTGCGTGAGCAATACACACGCGCCGTGCGGTGCGTCCAGTGCGGCGCGCCAGATGCCGTTGTGGATGCGCGGGTAGACAGCCGCAGTCTCTTGGCGCTGCCGTGGCTCTCGCCCAGCGCCGCGGTTCACGCGGTCGACGTGGGGGATGTGCTCGCAGCGCCACGCACAGCTTGTGCGGCGGTGCTGATGACTGGAGACGTCGAGCATGTGAACGTCCGTGTCCGTACCAGTGTGGACCTTATCGTCCTTCGTCTCCACGCCCGACATGACTGGCGCACGGCTTGAGCTGAGCTGGTGCTGGCTTGGGCTCGGACGATGGAGAACTGGAGGAAGGGAAAATGTGGGGAGGTCGCTGGGTTCAGATCCTGCGGTGATGGGCATCAAAGAGCGATGTCACTCGCTGCTGGGTACAAGTCACTCATTAGAAACATGCTGGCTTTTGTGGGCAGTGTCAGTAACTTGAGCTTTTCATCAGCGCTGTCGAAGTCGCGATTGCAGCGATCCCGAGCCTCCAAGAATCAGCATTCGACGCGCACTGCATGACGGCGTTTGATCGCGACAGACCGCTTTGTTGAGTGCTTTGGGACACATCGCGTCGCTCTCCGAATACCGATGCCTCAATCCTTGCTGGCTCAAACAGGAGCTCGCGACGAGCGCTGCAGCATACGAGGGCAGTCTGAGAGCGCGAGAGGCAACGACTGGAAGTTGCTGGCGAGGGTTTCCGCAGGAAGCTAGCGGAGATGGACGGGCTGTGTTTTAGTCGACCAATGTCGATACACGGCTGAGCATCGCTACCATTTGACAAAAGCCGCTGGCTGCGAAATCAGCCATAACACAGTTCGAGCTCGCATCCAGGGTGAACCGAATCAGCAGACCAGAAACGGGCCAGAATCTGGTGGCATTCTGGTCGATTTCGCACTCCAACGCCTTTTGTCAAAAGATCCGGCGAAGACATCGCGTAGGCGATTCCCAACCACAGAATCCTGGCGTGGCTGTATACTTTGAGGGATGGAGGGATTTCGAGTTGAAGGGACCACGCCATCCTGTCTGCCCTCCCACCTCCATCCTGTCTGCCCTGCCACCTCCCTCCTCCGGACACCTTCTTTCGCTCTGCTCTCATTCTCGAATTCACCAGCTCTAGAGCACCTCGTCGGCAAAGCGCCTCGCCATCCTTCTGCTCCAGATCCCTGTCGCCCCCTCAAGTCGCACACGCACGCGCCACCATGGCCACCGTTGTGTTGAGTATCATCATGGAGTTCGCCGTGCCGGGCATCGGCGGCACGATCGTGGAAGCGCTCAGTGTTCTCTCCGAGCTGTGCGACGACATGAACGAGAATGAAGTGCTGTGTTACCGAGTGCTCGAGCGCCTGCAGTGCATCTGGGACGAGCTCCAACGAATCGAAGACGAAGTCACATTGCGCAACAACAAAGTGCTTCCCAAGTTCGGCAAGACGATCTTCAACTTCATGGAGTTCCTCAAGAAGCACTCGCGCAAGAAGCTGCTGTCGCGCGTAGCGTCCAGCCGCAAACTTGTCAACGAAGTCCAGGAGCTCCACAAGGACATTGACGTTCTCTTTATGGCGCTCAACCTCGTGCACATCGCCGAGATGTCGGCGTGGAAGACGCAGTGGGAGAAGGATATGCAGGCGCAGCAAGAGCAGATGCAGCAGCTCGTGAGCAACATGCACCTCATCCTCTCGGAGCTGACCGGTGGCGCGCTCGTCGAAGCGCTCATGGAGCTCAAGTACGAGGTGGAGAAGCAGGGCAGCAACAACACGCCGGAGCACGTGAAGCTGATGACCGCGACGTTCAGTAAGGTCGTGCGCCAGTCCAAGACGAAGGTGCCTCGCCTTCCAGAGTGGTTCATCCCGCAAGATGACGTAAAGTACGACAAGAACCCGTTTGACGAGGGCTCGTACGGCAAGGTGCATCATGGCACGTACAGCAATGGCACGCGCGTCGTCATCAAGCGCCTGCTCATGAGTGGCGATGAAGCGCAGGAAGCGTTCTTCAAGGAGGTGGAGATCTGGTGGAAGCTCAAACACCAGCACGTGATCACTCTCTACGGCGGCTGTCATGTCGGCACGCCATTCTTCGTCTGCGATGACGCGTCGAACGGCAACTTTGTCGAGTACTTTGACAACCCGAACAACAAGCACCGCATGTGGCGACTCTTCCATGAGACTGCCCTGGGACTCGCGCATCTGCACGAGAAGCGCGTGGTGCACGGCGACCTGAAGTGCAACAACCTGCTGGTTGGTGCAGATATGAAAGCGAAGATCTGCGACTTCGGCTTCAGCTTCATCCGCAGGCAGTCGATTGCGCTCTCAGCCAAGCCGCAGACCGAAGCGATGCGCTGGAAGGCGCTCGAGTGCATGAACGGCACCCCTGAAGACCCAAGCAACCCGCGGTTCGAGTCGGACGTCTACTCGTTCGGCATGTGCATCATCGAGGCTGTGAGCGGCGCAGTGCCTTGGGGAATGACTGACGACGAGACGATCCTCGACAAACTCGTGAAAGGTGTGGCTCATCCGCGTCCCGAGGGACTCACCGACAAGCAGTGGAAGCTCGTGAGCGAGCTCTGCAAGATCGATGTGAACGAGCGCATCCCGCTCAAAACGGCCATCTCCAAGCTCAAGAAGTTCGCGGACGAGGAGGAGAGCGAGGAGCTTCGACTTGAGAGTCTGCGCAAGGAGCACCTCATGCTGGAGAGCAAGGTTGAGTGCCCAACTTGCAGCTTGGCAGTGGACAGCGGCAGCAAATTCTGCAACCACTGCGGCGAGCGTCTTGACAACGCGAACACGAACACGAGCGAGGAGACGCCCTAGGCTCGTGGGGATCCCCTCTGCGAGTGGGCGATGCGAAGAGTAGACGGTAAAAAGACGGCTGAAGAAATCTCCACATGAGTCGGAATTGGACGGTAAACGGTGAAATGCATGAAAACTTGGAGGAACTCAGCCTGCACTCTCGGTTATCGCGCGATACGCGTCCACGACGCGCTTCGATCGGCTTGAGTCTGCCTCAGGACGGCTGCGCGACTTGGCAACCTCCCGTCTTTGGTCCTGCTGTGGATGGACAGCAACTTTTGAGTCTTCTTTCCTCACACCAGAGCCGAGCTTACTCGAAGACCTTGTCCATCTGGCCCGTGGCTTGCAGCGCGATCCACGCGACCCCGACGACGACCGAAAATGAGGCCGAGAAGATGCCGATGCGCAGCTCGAGCAGGTGCGAGTTGCGGCTCAGGCGGCCCGTGATCTCGCCGTAGAGCGCCGCGAAGACGCCCATGATGAAGATCGACGCCACGCAGAACGACGCGAGGTACGCGATCGACTTGACCCAGTCATCCATGACCACGGCTGGCAGCACGCCCAGGATTCCGCCGGGGCCAGCGATGCCGTGCACTATGCCCACCAGCAGCGCCGTAATCTATTGGGGCACACAACGGGACACACACATCAGTCGTGGTGAACTAGGCGCATCGAGTAAGTACGTGTACGCAGGGTGTGTAACGCACCCGCTGCGTCGTCGGGTTCGCCATGCTCGGGCGACAACAGCACGTCTTCGTCTTCGTGCCGTGCTCCTGCAGCTCCAGGTCGCTGAACGCGCGCTCGCTCGACGCTCGGTGGCTCTTCACCTCCGCCGCGTCGTCGGTTGCGAGCAGCTGAAAAGACGTCGTCGGTGACGGCGCCGCCTGCACCACCACGTCCACGCGCTGCTGCTGCTGCGGAGGTCGCTCGCCGCTCGACGCCACGCGCTCCATGTGCGAGAGCGCGAGCGCCGCCGCCTGGCTCTGGTTGTGCGTCGATTGGACGGATGAGCGGCCGGACAAGCGGCCCTGCACGACGAGCTGCAGCGTCGCGGCGTCCTTGAGCTGCGCACGGTACTTGCGCTTGACGTGCACGACCGTCCAGAAGCCCAGTGCGATCATGAACACGCCGACGATGTAGTTGCAGTAGACGCCGACGTCGTTCAGATCGAAGGACTTGCCCGCGGCGAAGAAGATGAGCGCCATGATGATCAGTCCGATCGAGTGGCCACAGCCCCAGCGGATACCGAGCGAGAACGCCTTCCACGACGAGTTGGTCGTCATGGCCGCGAGCGCGCTCAGGTGGTCCGGTCCCGTGAGCACGTGCACGACGCCGAGCAGCAAGCCCGTGCCGATGATCTTGCCCAGCGACGCGTGCGACAGGCTGCTGTCCTCGCCGCTCAGCATGCGCGTGGAGCTGCTGTAGTGGTCGAAGTGGCTGTGCAGCATCTGCGCCATCGTGGAGAAGAGGGGCTCGCGGGAGCTGGGCGAGCGGTCTAGCGGCGGTGCGGCCACTGGAGCTGATCGAGCTGATCGAACTGTGAGCCGCTGGTGCTCGGCGATGCGATGCGAATCTTGGTGACTGTTGACTGTTTGGGCTGGAACCGGAGAGTATTCAGCCGAAATCGAGCTGGCGTGCCATTATTGGTCGAAAAAAAAGGCATTTAGATCACTTTTCGACGAATTACAGATGAGATGAGAAGCAAAAGCCGAGGCCATTGGCTAGTAATCAAAGTGCATGCTACGATTGGACAATAAATGGAAAATGGCGTGACAGTGGCGCATCATCGGGTCTGCCATACTGCATACCGCGTGGCTGGGTGCTGGATGAAAGGCGAGCGAAAATGTGACGTGACAGCAATGGTGACGAGCCCAGCAGCTTCGATGGTTCTCACATCCGAACGAGATGGATGACACTGCCCTCGCTTGCTGTGCTGTGTATTTACATGGATATGCATCGCTGCGCTCGTGGGGTTGCTGCTTACTAACTAACTCGCAATGACGCACGCCTACTTGTGCAGCGCCTTGATCTTCGCGATGATCGCGTCGCCCATGGCGCTCGTGCCGACGACCTGCGCGCGGTCCTTGGTGAGGTCGCCCGTGCGCACGCCGTCCTGCAGCACGTGCTCCACGGCGCTCTCGATCAGCTGCGCCTCCGCCTCCATCTGGAACGAGTAGCGCAGCAGTAGCGCGGCCGAGAGGATCTGCGCGATCGGGTTCGCGACGCCCTGACCCGCGATGTCCGGCGCCGAGCCGCCGATAGGCTCGAACAAGTGCACCTTGTCGCCGAGACTCGCCGATGGCATGAGTCCCAGCGAGCCCGGGAGCACGGACGCCGCGTCCGACAGGATGTCGCCGAACATGTTCCCCGTGACGATCACATCGAACTGCGACGGGTTGCGGATGAGCTGCATCACGGCGTTGTCGATGTACATGTAGTCGAGCTGCACCTCCGGGTACTCGCGTGCGACCTCCTTCGCGACCTTGCGCCACAGGCGGCTGCAGTCCAGCACGTTCGCCTTGTCCACCACCGTCAGCTTCTTCGAGCGCTGTTCAGCACAGAATAGAGACGCGATCAGCATATCGCGTTCGAGCATATCGTTTGTGCCAGCGAGCCACAACACACAAAGCGAACAATGCATGCAATCACAACACTCATACGTACGTTCTGCGCGGTCTCAAAGGCGAACTTCATCGGGATGCGGATCTCCGACTCCGAGTACTTCATCACGTCCGTCGCGACGCCGTCCGCCGTCGTTGCGTGCTCGCCAAAGTAGATACCGGACACCAGCTCGCGGATGATCACCATGTCGACGCCGTTCGCGATGATGCTCGGCTTGAGCGGCGACAGGTCCGGCAGCATCGAGTAGATCTTCGCCGGGCGGATGTTCACGGCAAGCTGGAAGTTCTTGCGCAAGCCCAGCAGACAGTTCTTCTCCGCGTCCTTCCACTGCGATGCCATGTCATAAGCGTCCACAGAGAGAGAGAGAGAGAGAGAGAGTAAGCACTACGGTCCGCCACGCGCTACGAAACACAGCGCAGCAGCACCTATATTCTAGAAGCGCACCTTCGGGTCTTCCTGCGCGTCCGGCGGACCGCCCACCGAGCCGAAGAGCACGGCGTCCGAGCTCGCCACCGTGTCGATCGTGGTCTGCGGCAGGTGGCTCGCGAACGCGTCGAAGGCCGCGCCGCCGCACAGCGCGTGCTCGAACGCGAACGAGTGCTGGAAGAGCGCCGCAACGGTCTGCAGCACCTTGACGGCTTCCGCGCAGACTTCCGGGCCGATGCCGTCGCCCGGCAGCACGGCGATCTTGTAGGACGACGAGGGCGTGCTCATGGCGGCGATGTGGAGGAGGCGGTGGCGAAGGCTGTGGAGGAGGAGGCGGCGGCGCTTGCGTGGGCTGGAGAGGGCGAATTCGCTTGTGAATGCAGAAGCCGAGGAACGCGAGCGATCGCGCATGTGGTCGCCGAGCGCTGGCTCGGCGCGCGATCCGGTGCGACGAGGCGAATGCGCAAACGACGCCTCCGCTCGTTACGGCAGGTCGAGAACCGGTCCTGCTTGTTCTTGCTACCTCTTTAATCTCGAGCCGCCTTTCTTTGTGCAGGACATTTGCCACGCATTATGCGAGGGAGAGACAAACCTCGCTGGATGCGGTATGCCTCTTAAGCGGTTCCACGCGTTATGGACGGGGAAGAGGCGGTTAAGCGAACATGGACAAAGTCGACACCATTCGACACCAAGAGAGAAGAAGAGCAAGAAGCAAGAAGCAAGAAGCAAGAAGCACGAAGGAGCAGGAAGCACGAAGAAGCAAGATGACCACTACCTGGAGCAGTATCAACTCGATTTCTCCTCGGCTGATGGCGACGGCAGCATGTGCGGTGCACTATCGTGCAATTTCGCTGAAGGATGCAGCTGATGAACTGAAGGTCCCGCCAAAAGCACTTGATAAGAAGATCCGGCAGA
>JAADWH010001053.1:0-10156 GCA_023335995.1 Globisporangium nagaii
TCGACGGCTTCCGCGCACGACTGGCGCTCCCATGAGCCACAGGTGGAAGCAGATGCTTTGCGTGTCTATGCAGACTAGCAAGAAGAGCCACGACGACTACCGACCGACACTGTAAATAATACTATGAACTGCATTCGATTCACGATGTCTGCCCAAACGATATGGTCGCCTGCGAGATCGACGCCAGTGAATGCGTTTCAAAATGCATCGGCCACTATTGTGAGCGTGTGGGACTTCGTACGCCAAAGGCTTCATCGGTGGGCAATCGACTGGAAGATCGCTCTCGTGCTTCCCCAAGCTGCAACTGCTCACTCACAACACGTTTGCGATCGCTTGTCGACGCATCCAGGGCGAAATGAGCTCGTCGTTCGCCGGCAGCGGCGGTTGCGCGTTGAACGCGTCGAGCACATTTTGCTTCTCGCGCGTGAACGCGTCGAAGATCGCCTGCTCGTAGCAAACGATGCCCAGCGCGCCGTCCCACGCAGTGCTGCGAATGAACTTCTGGATCACGCGCATGGCCACCTGCGAGCCTTCCTGCGCCGGGACGCCCATGTTGCCCGTCGAGATGGACGCGACGGCGACGCACTTGAGGTCTTCGCGCAGCACGGCGTTCAGGAGGCTCTCGTACGTGTGGGCGAGCAGCTCGTAGCACTCGGGCTGCGAGATACGCGGCCCGACGCAGTGAATGAGCTTGCTCACGCCCGCCCGGAACGCCGGCGTCACCACCGCCTCGCCCGTCGTGCGCCGTCCGCGGAACAGCGGGTCGTTCACGTACGTCGAGAGCTCGCTGCCTGCGCGCTGGAAGATCGCCGCCGCCGCGCCAATGTAGTGGTTCGTCAAGTGCGAGTTCGTCGGGAAGCCAAGCCCGTCCACCGGCGTGCCGTTGATCTCCGTCGTGTAGCCAATGTCGCCGCGGATGACTGTGACTGTGCGGTTGAAGTGCATGCGCTCGTCGCTTGAGCGCAGGAACTCGCGGAGTTCGGGACACGTTCGCTCTGCGTTTGTCCAGTCCCACGACCGCTGGCGCTGCGGCGCGGCGATGAAGCGCAGCTCGGTCGGGATGCGGCCCGCGAAGTGCTTCGCCAGCAGCTCGGTCCAGAGCGCCGCGTCGAGCAGGTAGCCGCTGAGCGCGTCGTCGCGCTGGATGGTCGTGAGCACGCGGTCGACACTGCGGGCGTCCAGCAGCAGCAGCAGCTGACGCGCTACTTCCTCCACCGCGAGAACCTGCAGGCCGAGCGACGACGGCGCAGCGGGGCTGGCTGGCGCTGGCGGGGGCACGAGCATGGCTGTTCTTGCGCTCTTGATGCTGGGGCGGACGCTGATAATGACGCTGAGCTCAGAATGAAATGTTTTTCAACCCAATGTTGGATGCATGCATCTCAAGAGGCAGCGGAAGAACAGATATGCAATAAAAAAGGAAACGGCTCAGAATCTGATCTTCTGGGATTTTCTGGCGATTTTCTGAATCTCTTCGTCTTTAGATCCGCCGAACTTTAGGCGAACTTTATGCTCTGAAATCGGCGTGGGTCGGTGTGGCGAAGCGATCTGCTCCAGCGCCGCTGGGAAGAGCCGCAGACAGCAGCTCTTTCGATTCGACACAGCGGTGTCTGGAGCGCGCGACGATGTGGCGATCGCTCGTCTTGGAATGCGTCCCACTCTCGCGCTCTCGGATCGCCGTCCAGTCAGATCGCGCCATGTCAGGCAAGAGCACAAGCCACGTGGACGCACCTTAAAGATCGTGCTGTCCCCAACGCATCGTCCCGCGTTGAAGCTCGCTTCTACTCAAGGGACTTGATCTCTATACAGCTCCAGCATATTTGCTCAAACACGGGACGCCGCATCCCTTACTTGCACCACTTTCGGGACCGTTTGACACACTCCAAATCGCAAAAGCCGCCACCTGGCAAAAAGCCACAACGCGAGTCGATCGATCACCAGTCCAGGACGACTTGACTCACTCGCTCACGATGCGCTCGCTCGGGCTCGTGGCGCTCGCGCTCTGCGCCTTCGCTGCCGCCTCCTCTGTACGTGACTGCTGTTGCAGTAGACGTCTGCCAATCCTCGCGATTTGCGCATGCGCGGCTCTGTCTGTGTGGCTGCGCACCTGGATGCGTGACCATGCGTGGAGATGGATCCTCTCGGCATCTGCGCTCTGTGTGGATCGCTGAGTGCTGCCCTGTATGTTGTTAACACTGTGTATGGCATGGGTTGTGCAGCAGCCAGTGCACGCGCAGGAGAGTGTGTCGAAAGTGCGCGTCGCCGCGGAGAACGCGTTCGCAGGCGGCGATATGAAGAAAGTGCGAAAAGCTATTGACGCGATGAGATACACACGAAGAGAGCGCGCACAAACACACTAATGATATGATACGATGTGTGTGTCGTTGTGTGTTGCCAGGCGATCTCGCTGCTGTCCAAGTTGATTGAGCTCGAGCCGACGAACGAGCGCAACTTCTACAAGGTAGAACCGGGGCTTCATTCGCTACATAGCCAACTACTTATAATGCTGACGCGGTGGCTTTCTTTGCGGCGGCGCTGCTGCTGCTGTGTCGACAGCGCTACCGCGCGTACCTGAGCGAGCGGAAGTATTCGCACGCGCTCTCAGATCTCACGTCGTCGCTCGCAGTGAACCCGGGCTACAAACAGGTTCGGTGCCATAAAGTGCACTCTGAACGGATCGTGTGGGTCGCCATACAGCGTTTGGGTGTGCGAGCGTATCTAACACGTGTTTCTCACTGCTTGCAGGGCATCTCGCAACGTGGCAAGCTCCTCATGATGCTTGGGCAGTGCGCCGAGGCTGCGCACGACTTCCAGAAAGTGGTCGAGTACGATTTGCGCAGCTCTGTCATCGCGACTGAGAGGTGGGCCATGGAGGACTGTGGGGACGCTAACTGATTGGACGTGGTGCTTGCTGTCAACTGCAGATTGTTCCCGTCGGATGCGAATGCCGCGCAGAGTCTCGAGAAGAGCTCGCAGTGCGCCGCGTACATTGACGAAGCCGAGAAGGCACAGGTTGGTTGGATGGATGCTGCTCGGATTGTCGCTCTTCCCGAGCTGCTGAGTGGTGCTGACAGTGAAGAGTGCTGTCGCAATTTGTATTTGGAAAATGAACCAGAGCCGAGGCGACTACCAGTCTGCGCACGCGTACCTCACACACGTGCTGGAAGACACGGCGGTCTCGAGCGTGCCGCTGCTCCTGGAGCGCGCGCAGCTCAGCATTTCGCTGGGCAACCCATACGACGCGATCGCAGATCTGGGCGTCGTGCTGAAGCTCGAGTCGTCCAACATCCCGGCGCTGCAGCTGCGCGGCGAGGTGCTGTACTCTCTGGGCGACAAGCAGTCGCTCGAGGCCGCGGTGACGCACTTCCGCCAGGGCTTGCACTCGGACCCGGAGCACAAGGGACTCAAGAAGCTCTACAGGCAGATCAAGAAGGTGCTCAAGCTCATCGGCAATGCAGAGGACGCGATGGCGCGTGGCGCGTATGCAGAGGCCGTGGAGGACTGGGAGTCCGCGATCGACGTGGACCCGATGCACGGCGAGCTGAACAAAGAGCTGTACTTCCAGCTGTGCGCGAGCCAGCTGCACCTCAAGCAATACGCGAAGGCTCAGAGCGCGTGCGACCACTCGCTTCGTATCGATGGGAACAACGCGGCAGCGCACGCGAAGCTGAGCGAGGCGTTGCTGGGCTTGGAGCAGTTTGAGGACGCGGTGCGCGAGGCGAAGCGCGCGTACGAGCTCGACGACAGCAGCCGCGAGTACCAGGAGGCTGTGCACCGCGCCGAGGCTGCGCTCAAGCAGAGCAAGAACAAGAACTATTACAAGATCCTGGGTGTGGCGCGCGACGTGGCGCAGAAGGACATCAAGAAGGCGTACCGCAAGCAGGCGCTCGAGTGGCACCCGGACAAGCACGCGGACAAGGAGGACCGCGAGCGCGAGGAGGTGAACAAGAAGTTCCACGACATCGCCGAGGCGTACGAGATCCTCTCGAACGAGGAGACGCGCGCCAGGTACGACCGCGGCGAGGACGTGACAGGGAACGGCCAGAGCCAGGAGCACGACCCGTTCCAGCGCAACCCGTTTGGGAACGCGAACTTTTTTCGACAGCGCGGCGGCGGCTCGTTCCACTTCAACTTCTAACTGAGCGACGGAGTAACTGGAGCAGGTTGGTTTGGCTCGCTCGCGTTGAGTGCTAGTGAGTGGGCGATGCTCATCTGAGTGACTTCTGACAGATTTCCCCACTGTAGATGCCGCTGAAGAGTACGAGTACACAAATCAAGACGAGAAAGAATGGTGTGTGAGTGGTGTGAGTCTCTCTGTGTGCGGGCTAACAATTCTCTATACAGGCAGCTGTGCGCTTGGGCTGACACGCCTCCGCATACACTGCGTAGTGGGTTTCACATTGTTGCTCAGCATTCAGCGCTTGATGTGCTCGTCCAGGAGCATGTTCTCGAGCATTTGGTAGCGCGAGGCGAACGCCTGCTGGTACGTCGGCACGACTATTCGGTTGATTCCTTCCTCGATCTCCTCTCGCGGTACCGACCCGAGGATACTGTCGTCCGAGAACCCGGGTGTCATGAGCAGACACATCTGCGCAGTGCTCATTCCAGGCGCACCAGGCACAGGCTTGATCACGGCCCAGCCCTTCTCGCGCAGCGGCACACCCTGTCCGTCAGTCTGGAGCTTGTCTTGCGGTGGCGGTGGCCAGTCGGTCGTGCCATCCCAGCAGACGACGATGCGGTCCTTGCTCAGGAACCGCTTGACGACAGCTCTCGTGGGGATCTCGACCTCGGGTTCTCCTTCTTCAAGCTGCACGGTCATGCCTCGTCGCATCAACATCACATCGTCGTCTGCAACAAGGAGCTGCATTGCATCGTCGACGACCACGGTGCAACATTTTGTTAGAAACGACTCGGTGCCACTTGCCAGAGGCGAACGACACGCACACATACTTCATCAGCGCCGTCGCCTTCTTGGACGCAATGCCCTTTCATCAATCTCCACGTCGCGCTCTTGACTTTCTCAAAGCTGAACGGCAGCATCTTCACATCGCGCAGCTGCAGTGTCACGTCCTTGTGGTCGTCGATCACGAGCTTCGCGTCCGTGAACTGCTGCTTCTGCTGCTCGGGAGTCTGGAGCACGGTATCAACGTCGGCGAACGCGCTGTCCAACTGCGCGTAGAGCGCATCGAGCTTGCCCGTGAGCGCCTCGTAGAACACGACGAGGTCGGCTTTGCTCAGCGGCGTCTGCGTGATCGCGTTGTCCGAGATCAAGATCTGGCGAGCTTGGTGCTGCAAATCACGAGTTTGTAACACAGCAGTCGTCAGTCACAAGGAGATCCATTCAGCAACAGTGATCTCCAGCACAGCAGCACCACCTCGTTGTCCAGGCTCTTGCTCGTGAGCACGTTCTCGATCTGCTTGGTGTAGCGCAGCTGGGTCTTGATGAGCTTCCGTAGTTGACGGTTCTGCTCCACGGCGCCGACGTGTCGGAGCTTGGGCTTCTTGGGCTTCGCGGTGCTGACGGAGTCGACCGAGTCGGCCGCTTTGGCATTGCCCGAGACCGTCGCAGTCGCCTGGAGGATCTCCAGTTGCCGCTGCAGCGCTACCGAGTCCTCGCGCAGCATGTCGAGCTCCTGCTTGGCGCGGATGCGCTTCTTCGCTGGCTTGGCGTCCTCTGCCTGGGTCTTGTTACGGGTGGCTGGCTGTGGACGCTTCGCCTGCTTCTGCTCTGGTTCTTCTCTGGTCTGCTCCGCCTCATCAGCAGCAGCCTTGCTCTCGAGTGCGTCGTCACCAAGCGCTGCTGCCTCTGCGCTGGTCGTAGATGCGAGCTCGAGCTCGGCGGCGCTGTTGGTATCGCTGCTCGTGCCGCTTTGCTGCTCGTCGTCGCGGTTGAGTGCCTCCATTTCCGCGAGGAACGCCATGAGCGCGTCGTGCGCGGGGATCGATGACGCGTTCGACGAAGGCGCCAGCGGCGTGAACAACGCCTCGTCCTCCTCGTACGCGTCGAAGAGCAGCAGGCGGTCGAGCGAAGGCGACGAGCTGAGGAGTGGCGCCTTGGCCGTCGCATCGGCTGCAGCGGCGGGCGGATCCATCGCTGCTATCTCTCTTGCTTCTGCTGCTGCTGGTGAGGTTGGGCGGCAGCTCATGCCTCGGTTGATGAGTCTCTCGGCTGCGCATTTTGCGAAATACGATGTTGATTATGGCGCAGAACCGCAGAACATAAATGTTCGAGTCTAGCCCTTGATGACGAGTACTTTTGCAAGAGGGGATCGACTAACCCTTCCAGAAGAGCGGATCGGAGCACTATTTTTAAAAGGCGTGTGCTAGCCTGCCTGCTGTACCTTTTGGTCTGAATACAAAGTGGGTGTTGACTTACAGGTTTGACAGCTGAGATGAGCAGCGTCATCAGCACGCGTTGTTGCCACCGAGGGGCTGGTCTTGTACGAGCGCTCGTTCTGAAGGCGATCTACCTGCAAGTATGGCGAAGAGCCCAGCACGCATGCCAACGCATGATATCGATGATATTGTGCGCTGCCATATATGAGCAATGTCGGTATCAAAAACAAATGAGTCCACTCTTTTAGCGCTTTCTTGTATTTTGAGATAGGCGACCACCGTTTTTGTCAAGTTTCTAGAAAAACGGTCGATTTTATAAAGTTTCACTTTGCTCACGACCGTCGAATCGTGCCATAATCATTTCGTAAACATGATATCCGGACACTTTATTACTTTACCTTCCTATGTCCTGTCCGCCAATATCAATACTATACATTAACATATGAGCCTCCATACATCCTCGCTCGCGATATGGCGGGATTGCATAATCCAAAACGCGACCTTGTTTCTGAGGTTTCGTTCTTCACCAGCAGTTGTGACACAATTCGTTCCCGAGCATTCGCCTTCGCTCGCTCTCATGGCGCCCCCTCGATGCTCCTTCACGACAGTAGCGCCAGCGCCAGCACCACCAGCAGCGCCAGCACCAGCAGCAGCAGCAGCAGACGCCATGGACCCGTTCGACGTGTTCGTGCTCGACTCACTCCTGAACGAGCCCTGCAGCAGCACGCCGTCGCGCGCGAGCCTCCAGACGTCGCCGCTTGCTGCGCAGACCGCGCTCGCGGCGTTCCTGGACGAGATGGACGCGCTCGACAAGGATCTCAAGCCGTTCTGCAGCAGCCCTGATAGCAGCAGCAGCAGCAGCAGCAGCTACGATCTCACTGGCGCGTGTCCAAATCCTATCGGCGAGTTGAGTCAGTTGATGACAATGCCACCGCCACCTACCTGCAGCACACAAGACGCCGAGCCCGTAATCCGACTCGAGACGGACTCCGCCAAGGCGGCCACGTCGGCGTTCTCACTCTTCGCGCAGCATCGCGCAATGGCGTTCGCGATGGCGCCGCCGCGGCCGGAGAAGCGCAAGCGCCGCATCCGCGCCAAGGAGGAGATCGACACATTGCGAGACACTGCAGCGAGCCTCGAGCGCGATCTCAAGATCCTCAAGGCAAGCGGTGGTGTGTCCGCTACGGCAGCAGTGCGTCAGCCGACGATCGAGTCGACTGCGTTCTCAGTCACCTCAGCTAGCGGCAGTGCGCAGAAAGCAGTCGGCGTGCTGGCGCTCGAGACGAACCAGCAGCTGCGCAAGACCGTCGAGGCACAGCGCCAGCTCTCGACGGTGATCGGCAGCGAGTTGCGCAAGCTCCAGAGCAGGGACTCGGAGGAGGTACCGTACCTTCTCGACCGAGCTCGGGCTGCAAATGCGCGTTTTGCACGATCTCTCTCTCTCTCTCTCACTCACTTAATCGTTCTGGGTGCGCTGAATCAGATCTCGAGCTGGGTGACAACCGAGAAGCTCGACGCGCAGATGCCCGTCACGAGCGCGGACTACGCGCTCTTCTACGAAGCGCTCGCGGGCAAGCTTGATGCGATCTACACGCAACTGGACGACGTGTTCGCAGCCAAGAGCCTCGCAGACGCTCAAGTCCGATCGAAAGACGCACAGGTGATCGTGAACGACAGCGACAGGCTCGCGACGCTCCAGTTCCGTGACGAGAAGATCCTGCCGTTCGACTTCCAGTCGGTCTGCGAGGCGAGCTGGCGATGTGCCAAGAACGACTCGCACGGGCTCAGCGAGGTATGCACTTGACGAGATGGCTCGGAGATTGGGTTTCGTTCTATTAGCTAAAAGCATGATACTAGTGAACTAATATGTGTGGTTGTGCGGGAACCTGGCAGATGCTGGCCAAGGACGACGACGTGCTACTGATCAAAAAGACGCTCTCGGCGCAGATGGACGACGACCGCGAGGTGCACATCCCAGTCCGCATCGTGTTCAAGCGGTTCCTGAGCAAACACCGGATGGTGATTTGTTGGGAAGGCAGTGCCGAGTGGCCCTGCGAGCTCACGGCGAATGGCGCACGGAGCGTGCCGATGCGCGAGAAAGGCTGGGGTCTGATTCAACCCATGCCGGGTGCTTCCTCGAATGTTGGCGACCCTGGCACTCAGCTATGTCACGTGCAGATCTGCGTGCGCATGAAACCAGGACTGTCGGACGAGCGCATGATGGACGTCCCGACGCAAGTCGAGCAGCTCGCGCAGCTCGTGATCCCGACGTACCAGCAAATGATCAGCTCGCGCTTCCAAATGATTGAGAACCTGCTTCTCGACAAGTACTTGTGAGCTCTCAACAGCTGAGCGAACATCCAATCCAGGTACTTCTGTACTCAGCGACTCGGCTCGAAATCGTGAATGAAGCGACCATCAAGGAAGGTTGCAGACGGAGTCCCAGTTTCAGTGGCCAGCTTCGACAGAGTCTCACGATGGAAGCTGGCGGACAGCATCCTCAATGCCCGAGAGAGACGCGAAGTCTGGCTTGCGAGTCAGCAAGTGGAAAGGAAGACGGCGACCGAATTGCAAGGTCAGTTGATAAACGCGACAAGCAGAGTAGATTTTGCTCAATTGTACTCTGGGAATGTAAACTCGCATAGAACGCAGCTCGAGTCCTCACGACTCGCCGCACTTTGCGCACCATTCTCTTCGATGCACGATGGACTTCGATGCCTTGCGAGCCTTTGCCAGCAATACCAAAAAGTCGGCGCCGACAAAGATATGTAAGAGTGCTCTGCGATTTTCTTAACCCCCAAGTCAAACATGTCAGCGGCGACGCACGACAGGCTGCCCGAGACTCAGGTGGGCGAAACAAGCGCGGCGAGTCTTGATGCGTGCGAGAGAAAGCGACGTCAAAGTGGACTGATGGATGCTGCCGGGATTTGCAGTTGTCCGGTCGAGTTCCCCGCAGCACCTGATTACAGCTGAATGCCAATGCTGCTGGTGATCAGCAGACAAGCCATGAAGGCGGTATCAGGATCTCCAGGCTTCCTCCTGTCGTGTGCAGCAAGATGTACACACTCTGGCGGTGTGCGAATGTGCGACGCAGCCGTAGTAACGCGGCCGAGTATGAGTTGTTAATCTGCGGACGAACCACCTGCCACTACTACAAGCGGCACGTGCGAAACAACTCGAGCGCTATCGGCGTCCCTCAGCCGCTGAGCTCGCCCATTGTTTAGCGAGAGAGCTGGCGGCTTGAAGTTTGCCGGGTAGCGCGTGCGATGAAGGGAACGACATACCTGACTCCGGTGACTGGAGTGGGAGGATTCGTGACAGCGGACCGAATACTTGCGACATAAAACGCACTCGAGCATCACATAAGCGTCATTACGAGTGAGCAACCCCTCCTCACGGCATCGTCAAGCTTTCAAGGCGAGACGCTGCTGTGTGGATGTGTCCTCCCATCGCAGTATGTGTCACGTAATGATTACAGCGCGACATACTGCTGCCACGTGCCGCGATACTCTTTGCAGTCAGCGCGTTAAGCAGGTCGGGCGCCTTAGTGAGCGTCAACTAGACGACACGACCGCACTGACCTGGTCGCCTGAGAGCTCCCAGGAGCTCTTTACAAGGGCAGCGAATCCCAGCCGACCGAGCTCGTTACGATGCTCATTCTCCAACTTTACAAGTCCGAGGCAAGTCAACCACCACCTCTAGTCCGCAGCCATGCACCTCACCAAGTTCGCCTCGCTCGTCGTCGCGGCTCTCGCCGTCGCCTCCGCCGTCTCTGCGGACGTTGCGTCGTCCACCTCCACGCCGATCAACCACGGCAACAAGA
>JAADWH010001054.1:0-10148 GCA_023335995.1 Globisporangium nagaii
ACCCCCCCCCCCCCCCCCCAACGGCAACCGCTGTGTAAGCGACTGGACGCACTTGTAGCCGCGCGTGAGCTTGTAGGTCTTGACGACCGCGTGGCCGTGGTTCCCGAGCAGGATGCCCGCGACGCCCGTGAGGCAGCTCCCGACTACCTGGCTCACGAAACGCGAAGCCACGAGCAGCTTGGCGAGTCCCAAGTAAACCATCACGAGCACGAGCGCCGTCTGCATGAGCAGCGACTCTGCATGTAGCACCACCGGCAGCAGCACGACGACCGCCATGTGCGAGTCCACACAGGGGAAGCCGCTCGTGTCCGGGTCCGTGAGCGCGCGCTCGTAGAGCGAGCTGTCAACGTCAATCGGACGCTTCGCTTGGACGAGGTGCTGCAGCAAGAGCACGCCTAGGAGGTTCGCAGCGCAGATCCACAGATAAGGGAAGCCGAACTCCGGCAGCATCGCCAGGAAGACGAGCCTGTCGGGCGGAACGGAGCGGTCGTCTATCAGAGCGTTGCAGTCGCTGCCACGGTGTGCTGAAAACAGGAACTAGCACGCACCAGAGCAGGAGCGACATGTCCTGCGTGCGGTGGCGAGACGTCGTCGCGTGCACCGCGCGCTTCAGCCACGGCAGTGCCTGCATTTGTACACGCCGCAGCGAAAAGCGTCAGAGGTCAGCGGATCGAGCACAGTCCGTCGAGTCAATGAACCAAAGCAACAACCTCTCTCTGCTGCGCGAGCCACGCGACGGCGTCCAAGTCCCACTGCAGCAGCGGATGCAGCGCGTCTCCATCGTCCTTGTCGCTCGGCTTTGAGGCAGCAGGCTGGCGGGGCATTCTCGTAGCAGCGCTCTCGTTCTGGCGCTGCTGGATCCCGAAGCGAACTGTCTGCGGTGACGAGCCACTCCGAAGAACGAGCTTGAAGCGACGCGCCTCTTGAGAGATGGAGAGCCGGAGCGGGAGGAGCCTCACCACTCGTGAAGAACATCCGCGACCATCTCGGAAGGTGGAGATGCACAGTGCAAAGCGCTCTCGCGTGCGGAGCTCCTCGCGCTCTCTCGCGCCTCCTTGCGCGCTGCGAGGAAGGCGAGAAGGAGCGTGCGGGAATCCGCGCGCATCTCTTCTCGCGGTGACAATGAGGTCCGGAAGAATGCGCTCGATAATGACGCTCGTCTGTGTGAGGAGAGTGAACAGGTATACTGGCAACGCACTTCAGAATGAGGTCAGTCGAGGCTGGCGAGTGATCTGGAGTTTCTGAACTCCAGCGAGATGGAGCAGACATAAAGAGAGGCAAAATGGACAGCAAAGAGAATCGGATTCTCCAATGGTGCAAGTGCAGCGCGGATTTGTATGGAAAATTGTTCCCGAGAATGAGATGCATTCTGTTCACCGCTGTCGCTACAGTTTATAACTGTCGCACGCGCGACTGGAGTGCCGGATTCTCGACCTTCGCTGCAGCCTCAATTAGACATGAAAACCCGCGAAAGTGCCAGTCTGGCCAGTGCCACAACGCAAACCAGCCAGACGCACACAGTCACAACCGGAAAAGCGAACATCTGACGAGCGAGGAGATGACCACAATGCACGTCGCCGACGAGCAGCAGCAGCAGCAGCAGCAGCTGCAGGACGCACACCCGTACAGCGGCGACGACAGGTACGCTCGCGTCCTCCTCCTCCTCCTCTTCTGCGGTCCACGCTGCCTTGTAGGATACTAACTGTGGCGGTTCGCCATTTGCGTCCAACGCAGACTGGATGTGCCCGGCGTGATCGAAGACCACCTGCTCATGGGGTCGGTCAAGCACGCGCGCGACGGCCAGCTGCTCAAGGAACACCTGCGCGTGTCGTACCTGCTGGACGCGGAGAACCCGCGCAAGCGCAGCGCGAGCAGCCTCGTCGCAGCGCTGGACATCGCAATAGAGACAGGTCGCGTCGAGCTGGACGACGATTTCTCGTTCGACTCGTTCCGCGCGAACGTCTTCGACGCGAACCGCCTCGTCGCCAAGGCGCTGCAGGAAGGGAAGACTGTGTTCGTGTTCTGCACGCATGGCAACAACGAGAGCGCCGTCGCGTGCATCGCGTACCTGATGCTCACGCAGAAGTGGACGCTCGAGCGTGCGTACAAGCACGTGCTCCAGAAGCGACCGGCGAGCGCGCCGCGCAAAGCCTACATCGAGAAGGTGCGCGCCAATGGCGTTTATTGTTTGTTTGTATGTGTTCACCTGCTGCGCTAGAGCTGGCCACTAACCGTGTCGTCTGCTGCGCAGCTGCGGCTATTGGAGCTCGAGGTGCACGGACGCGTGACGCTTCGGTCGGAGCAGGTCGGTCCGAGCATGATCGACATCATGATGGGGCTGCGCGGGCAGTCGCCTGTCGGCGGCGACGACAGCGACGAGCGCAGCAGCCACCTCACCGAGGCGGGTGAGTCGAACTCGGATCGCGCGAGTATAATCTCCAACATGTCGGTCGTCACCGGACTCCAGAACGGTAGCTCGCTACGCGAAACGATGATCATCGCTGAGCAGGAGGAGGAGCAGGAAGAGCGAGACGCCGCAGAGGCTGCAGCACTACCGGACGTCAACTCGCCCTCGCTCACAGATAAGCGCGGGAGGCACAAGGCAGGAAAAGGAAGCTGTGTAATTTCTTAGACACTCGGATGCATTACTTTCCATCGGGATAGCCAATTACAATGCGCAACAAACTTTGCTGACTGGCGTTCACACGCGCTCCGACGGACTGCTCGTGTAAAGGCAAGCGGTAAAACAGACACATTGCTGGGAGCCTCAGTCGCCTCCGAACATTCGCTGCAGAGAGCACAGCCTCGATGAGATGAGCGTGCTTGTCGTTTTCCTGGCCGCCGTTTCGTCGTCGTCGAGTGCTTCCGAAACGGAGAAAAACATGGCTGTCAAGTGGTGCACTGAGAGTTTGCACCACACGTTGAGGATACACAGCCACGTCTCACCTGACTCCTGCGTGTTGTCGACGGACGGCTTGTTCCTTCTCCTGGATGTGCTTCGTTTCGCTTTCCGAGCTGGTTTGTCGCTCGGCGAGTTGAGAATGCAAGTGTTCCGAATCGCTCCTTGACGATGCTCAGCGATCCTGAAGTGAGTCTTCGCTGCTTCCACTGCTTCCGTTGTTGCGTGGCTCTTTCTCGGCTGGATGCTTTTCTGCAGGGGAGACACATTCATAAGTAGGCAGATAAGCTCGCAACGCAATGCAAAGCTGGATAGCAGTAATAGTGCACCTTTGGAGCGCTCGGATGCATGTTCTTGCGCTTCGCAGCAGCAGAAAGCCCGCTCGATTGCGGCAGCTTCCGCTTCGCCGTCACTGGCGGCGTCGTCTCCTCCGCATTCGAAACGCCGAGCGCGTTCTCGTCGCGGCTGGCTTGCATCTTGCGTTCATCGTCCGAGCATCCCGCGAAGTCGAGACGCTGCAAGATCTGGGTCTCGCTCTCAGCAAGACTGTCCAGCAAAACAGCTCGACTGCGCGTCTTCTTCTCGCGTCTGCGCAGGAACACCGGCGGTGATGTCGTCTCTTTGTCGGGACGATTCTCAGGCGTCTTCATCTCGGGAGCCAGCGCCTGCACCTGCTTCAACTTCCGCTTGCCGTCACCCGCCTTGCTTTTGTCGCCGGGATACGTTCTCGATAGTCCAGCGAGGTACATCGGTTTCTTGTTGCTGCAGAGCGCAGTCAAGAACGCAGGACACAGGGTTGGAGATCGTGAGCGGAGCCACGAGCAGTTCGACACTCTCAGAGTCAACGTCCACTCACGTCGCCACTGTCCGACGCTTGTTCGTGACGTCCGCGAGGACGCCGCGCTTCGGCGCCATCGCTCTCCTTCTGCTTCTCGCAGTGCGCTTCTCTGCTGTGGCGCGCGTTCGCAACTGGAATGCGGAATGGCGGAAGGCTGCGAGTTGAAGTTGCCTTTTTTTTTCTCTCTCGAGGCAGAACTGCGAGTTGCCGGATCCGAGGGGAACTGTGCGGTGTTGCATTGGCACCGTGTCCTCATGTGGCAACCGAGAACCGATTTCGTCCCTGGTCGCCACTTTCTCGCTTTTGACTCCCGCAGCTTGAAGAGGCGCTTGTGCGCGCAGCAACGCCATTCAGCGCCAGGCAGCGAGCAAGACAGGACGACGGCAGCGCCATGAGCGGCGTGTACGAGTGGGTGGACGAGTTCCAGTTCTCGCGCTCGAAGAAGAACATCGCGCGCGACTTCAGCGACGCCGTGCTCCTGGCGGAGCTGCTCGCGCAGCTCTTCCCGGCGTGGGTCGAGCTGCACAACTACCCGGCGACCAACCGCTTCCAGCAGAAGCTCACGAACTGGGAGACGCTCAATCGTGCGTGGCAGTATAGTCTCGCGATAGAGTCCATGGTGGTCATGCTGTGTGTCTCAATACGACTGCGTGCTGCTGTGCTTTCCTCAGGCAAAGTTCTTCTGCGGATCAAGTGCGAGATCTCGCGCAAGCAGCAGGAAGATCTCGCGAACGCAGTCCCAGGAGCGATCGAGCTGCTGCTGATCCAAGTGCGGAAGCAGGTGCGGCGTCTGAGATGGCCACTGCTCTGACGGACAGGCGACTGTGGGTAGTTGTTGCTTTCCTAACGAACTAGCTGGCGTCCCGTGCCAGACGACCAAGAACGAGCAGCAGAAAGCCAACTTCAAGACCCCAGTGTCGCCGACTGCGAGATCCACAGACACCAAGCCGAGCCCTCTCAATTCGGAGAGCGGGCTCAAGTCGCCTCAAGGATATAAAGTGGAGCCGCGCACCGCAAGCTTCAGCATGTCGCCGAGGTGGGTCAGAAACCGGTGTGAACACGCAAATGATCCTGGCTCCTCTCACCCCATGTTCTCTACCACGATGACACGCTTAGATCGCCCAGATCCAGCAGTCCGCCAGGCGGCGCTCCAGAGCAACGACTGATCTCGTCGCTGCTCCAGCAGCCTCAGAAATCGCCCAGATCAGCTAGGAAATCGGACGATGGACGTCCAGTATCGCCAAAGTCAGCCCAAAGTGCTCGAGGAGCTGCGGCTTTTACGCTCTCGGATTTCCTCCCGACCCCGCAGGAGCGACCGGATCAAGACGACATCGCATCGTCGTTCTCCAAACTTCTCCAGCTCATGTCGAAGAAGGACGGGGAGCCATCACGTGTCTCGCCGTCCAGCAAAGTGGCGAAACCCAACAAGACCGCTTCGCCAAAGCCAGCGAAGCGTCCGATGACCCCGGACCACAAGCAAAGCAGCCTGTCAAAGGCAGTCTATCGAGCTCGACCATCAAGCGCGGACTCGAAAGCGCGCTCGTGGAGACAGCACGGAGCGACTGCAGGCAAATCGTCTCCACCCAAGTCTGCACTTACGAATAAGGTTGCCAAGCAACAAGCGACCGTGCCAAGCGCGGAGCAGCGGCTTGCACCTCACTCTGCTGCGGAAAGCAGCGACGCCATCACGCTCGAAGACGTGGCAAAACCCGAATTTGCCGATTCGTCGTTCGTGTACTTTTCGTGCCACGAGGAGCCGCCAGTGGACGACGAGCAGCAGGCGTGGGCTCAAAATGAACGCGTCCAGGTCGCTCGCTTCGTGAGGTCTCTTCCGTCTGGAGACTGCCTCGTGCAGCTGCTCAAGACCGACGCGACCTACTCGCAAGACACAACCGGTGCTCTCGGGTTCAAGGTCTACGTGTCGACGCCGCACTTCATCGAGTGCTGCGGCTCGCAGTTGCACAACATCCAGAGCATGAAGTTCGACGCGATGATGGGGAAGTGGAAGTGGTCCCAGCAAGTCAACGGTGCCAGCAGCTCGTCGGCGTTGTGGAAGAGAGACTTGGCGATCGATATTGCGCCGACTGCGTTCACTCTTCTACCGGCTGGTCCGAAGACGGAGCCTGCGCTCAAGAGCCGAAGTCTCGCTTCATCTGAGGTGGCAACGGCGAAGAACCCGCCCCAGAGCGCGCACTTCTTCACGGAAGTGCTGTCGCGAGTCAAGTGCAACTCGATCAGTCTCGAGGAGCCCGTGGCGGTGTGCGCCACAGAGACGCGGGAGTCCGACGCCACGCCATGCCCCGAATTTCTTCAGACGCTCTACGACGCGATCAGCTTTGAGACGCCGGTTGCGCCGACAGTATTCCCGAGAGTCCAAGTGGACGTGCCGCTCTCCGTGCCCGAGAAGAAGCCGCTCACGTCCCCAATCCGCAGGAAATCAAACGCAGACGAAGTGGTGTAGAGCACCCTGCATTGGCTCGTGGCGCGTACATCTAGGTTCGAGCTCTCACACTGGCATATCTCTATAATCTACAACGCTATTGCCAGCCTAGCCGCCTTTTGTTGCACGAGTGGAGAGCCTCGAGGTCGGCAGTAGCGCTGACTGCGACTGCGACGCTCCCCCAGAGAGGATCGATGGGCGAAACGAGCTCGGGTCCGCCAGCGTCACATCGATGTCCAGATGCTTCACTTCATCGCCGAGAGCTTCAGAAATATATACCTGCGAGCGCAGTTGCTGGTGTAGCACAGCGCCTGCGTACTCCACCCTCGCTCGGATTGAACAGGCGGTGGGCTTCCGACGCGCTGCACTCTTCCACGCCGCCGAGCAGGATGCAACCGACATTGTTCGCGAGGATGTCCACGCGACCGTCGAGTTCCGCTGCACGCGCGACGACTTGTCAGACGGCGTCTTCGGATGCCGTCTCGTCCAGAGTCCGGGCTGCCTCGAATCGAGCAGCTCTGCTTCGACCCTGGTAATGGCGACCACGAAGTCGCCGTTTGCAAGCACAGCGAGGGCGAAATCGCGACCAAAGCCAGACGAGCAGTCGGAAACGACCATCGCCTCCGTCGTATCGCAATGTCCTCAACACTCCGCCTTGGACTCGGTTGCCACGGGCTCGTGACTGCGCTGTTGCACTATGCCTCGCTATTGTTGCTGCTGCTGGGTCTCGATCCAGCGCGTCACCTGCTGCATGTCGCCCTTCCGATCCGAGCTGCTGGACTTCGGCTGCTTCGTGCTCGTCGCGTGCATCTCTGCCAGGCGTCCTGGAGTCAACAGCTCCGGCTTCTGTGCTGCTATCCAGCAGATCACGTTCATATGACCGCAACGAACAGCGCGCCAGAGCGCCTTGGTCGGCAGGAAGCTGGCAAAGATGGCGCCGAGCCACTCGAGGATGTCGAGAAAGCCGCAGCTCGCTGCCAGGCACATCGCGCTCTTCACTTCTCTCCGCTTGAGACGACGGCGTCCAGCTGCGAGCTTCTTCACGAGCGCCAAATCGCCGCAAATGACGCCAATCGCAACCCCGTACGCTGTGTAGCTCTTCGGGAATGCCGTGACGACTCGAGTGACGAGATCCAATTGCGCGCCAGACGCCATTTTCTTCAGCGTCGAGAGGAACAGGTGGTGCTCCGGGTACTTGTCGTGCAGCCACAGGAGACCGTCGACCGCGTCTTTCTGCGCCAGCGACTCCATGGCTGAGGCCACGCGCGTTCCGAGACGCTTCTCGAAAAGCCAGTCCATGACTTGCTGCTGTCCGTGGAGCGCCGCTTTCTCCAGCACTAAGTCGGACCACTGGTCGGGAACAGTCGCAAGGATCCACTGCAGCACCTCCAAGTGGCCGCCTTTCGCAGCATTCTCGGACGCGAGCCACGTGCAGCTCGCACCGGCGTCTCGGCGACTCGCGTACATCCACCTGAGAATGTCCAGGTGCCCGCGCGCAGCTGCCAGATTCAGCAGCGAGTCCTCCGTGAAGCCGAGACCGAACCGCTTCACCTTCGGGTGCAGCAGCTGCACGACCGCGAGCTGCCCGTAGTTCACTGCAGCTCGCAGCGCGCCGTTCACATGGATGTCGCGCGCCGAGGTGATCGCCCACTCGACGACGCACATGCTCCCGCGCTTGGCGCCGAACACGAAGATGTCGTTCACGAGCGTCAGCTGCGCGCGCGACAACTGCAGCGCCGGCTCGCGAACTCTCTCCATGCATCCGCCGCTTTCGAGCGCTTCTAGTCGCACGTCGTCGTTGTGGCGCGCCAACAGCTCGTCCAGCTCTGCAGCGCTGGCGAGTGCCACCATCGCGCGCTTGAGCTTCGCGAGCACTGGCGCGTCCGCGAATCGGCGGATCGCGCGCACGATGCTGGGCAGCGCGGCGACGGCCTCGCACTCGCGCAGCACCACGTCGACCGCCACGAGCCCCGACGTCGCCATCCTCGCGGTGGCAGTCTGGCTGCGTGTGTTGCGTGCGGAGAGAGAGAATGCGTGCAGGCGCCTCGCTCGCTGCTCGTGCGCCGCCTTGTTCGCTGCTAGTGCTGTGGATTTGGTGGGTTTGGTGGCATTTTCTGAGGACGACTTTGCCTGCGAGCGCTGAACACGGGACACGCAAAAGTTGGTCCCTCGTTTGAGAGCGAGAGTGATGATGGTTGCAGGTGAGAGTGACGGCTGGGCAAGTGTCCGCCAGCAAACCTGGACGGCGCTCGTCCGAAGCGCCGGTAGATCCTGTATGCACATGTTCGCATTCTGCCAATGCACTACGTATCGCTACGACTCTACTGCGCTACGTCGTCGCAGTCGGTCGTGGTGGCGAGGTCGGCCCACTCCTCGAGCTCGTGCTTGCCTTTCTCCAGCACCGCCGTGACGCCCTCGACAGCGTCTTTGCCGATCACGAGGCGCGCCGGGAGCGTGCGTCCTGCGCAGCGTCCGGTCTTGGTCAGCGCCTCCGTGAGCAGCTTCGCTGCCTTCGCCGGGTCGCCGCGCTGGTGCCCGCTGCGCGCAGCGAGCGCTTCCCATCGCGGTTGCGTGACCGAATCCAAGTCGGCGATGCGCGTCTTCGCGGCGATCATGTTGTCGCCGAAGAGCACGGTGCGGAACGCGCCAAAGTCGATGCACGTCACGTCGATGCCCAAGTGTGCGACTTCGACGCGCAGTGACTCGGAGATGCCGGCCACCGCGTACTTGCTCGCGCTGTACATGCCGGTGACCGACGAGCCGCGCCAGCCGGCGATCGAGCCGACGTTCGCGATCACGCCCGCCTTCTGCGCGCGCATGTGCGGCAGCACGGCGCGGAGCACGTTCGTGATGCCGAACACGTTCGTGTTGAACTGGTCGTAGATCTCGCTCGCACTGCATACAAGCGGCACGGAGAAGGGTTAGCAGTGCGAGAGACGCAAGCGCACAGACCATCGCCACTTCTCACCTGCACTCCTCCACGGCGCCTTGCAGCGCGTAGCCGGCGTTGTTGACGAGGATGTCGATGCGACCGTGGATCGCGACCGCGTCGGTGATCGTCTTCGCCAGCACGTCGTCCACAGAGGTGACGTCGAGCGCGATGGCGGCGGCGCCGCGCTGCTTGAGGTCGTCGAGCTTGGACGCGATGCGCGCCGTGGCGATGACCTTGTCGCCGCGCGCCAGCGCTTCGAGGGCGAGTGCGCGGCCGAGTCCCGATGAGCAGCCGGTGATGAGCCAGACCTTTGGCGCAGCGGCAGTGGCGGTGGCGGTGGTGGACATGCTTGTCGAGGGCGGCGTGGTTCAGTCGACTGTTTCTGTGGTCGGGAAGATGAGGAATGGAGAGCAAGAAAAGTGTGATCTGCCGAAAGCAAGAAGTGCGGTTTCGGTAGTCGTGCTCAAGTAGCCAATTAGACGCGTCGCTGCGCATCGAGCGGTATTGATTGGTTGTAATTGGGAGAAGAACGCATGTCGCAGACGTTGAAGTTCGTCGTTGACGCGCATCAAGCCATCAGCATTGCACATCAAGAGCGTCCAGCGAATCCCAGAGTCCGAAGTGACCCAAGACCCGTGCCCAGCGAAAACGAGTTTTGAGCACCCAAGCAGCCATTTCTCCCACACAGCCAGCAGACGCATGCAGTTGGCTGCAATGCCCACAAATCGACCAATTGCGTCACTGGTGCGTGCAGCCGCCGTTCTCGTGCCTATAGCACATCGCCTTCAGATTCCCACTCACATTGCGGAGCCGCTCTGGATAGCACTGCAGCAGCCACCTCACTGCGTGCGCATAACGTCCATGCGCTGCTTTCACGAGCACCTCGTACTGCAGACTCCCAGCATAGTGGTTATGCAGCCACTCGAGCATGTCGATGCTGCCAAGCTGGAGCGCCGCGCGCATCGCCTCCGTCGCGTCCGCCGCGTTGGTCGGGACTTGTCTGTCGACCCACCACTGCACGACGCGCATCTGACCCTGC
>JAADWH010001055.1:0-10141 GCA_023335995.1 Globisporangium nagaii
CAATCACCAAGTCCGAGTTGTCTGTGACACTGCTGCTGCTGCTGTTGCTGACGGCAGCCTTGATGCGGATGTGCACGTGCGAAGTGGAGGCTTGGACGAGCGTCTGCGGAGCCGCAGCGAGCACAAACACTGCGGCGGCGGTGGCAGCTTTCCCGAACACCATCGTTCGGACTTGCACTGGAGGCTGCGGAAGCGGGTGTGGCTGAGCTGGTGAAAACTGGAATGAGAGCGAGTATCGGGGAGGCAGACTGGAGGCTGTATGGATGGTCTCCCTGGCGTCGCACTTCGCACCTCGTGTTCGTGAAGTTCTTGAACCAACCTCTAGCCAGAGACATGAACATGAAGATGTTCACTTCGTCGTCGAGGAAACCCACTCCTGATTTACAGTCGACCCCCGCTGCTCTGCACTAGTGCTCGCTCTGACCTGTACGAATGTGTCTGCTGGATTCTGGAGCCCCGTCTGCATGCGCCGACCCAGTACTAGTGGACGGGAAATCACAGAAGTGCACTCCGATTCCTTGCAGTCTACTTTGACGAACTGATTCGGTGTCAACACCTCTTGATCATGGAGTAGTTGCCAATTCTTTCCTTCGTCAAGCGAGTTGCTCGGATCGTTTGCAGCGAACGGCAGTGTGCGGATCCGTTATTCGAGAGCCCTCGTGCAGCATGCAGCTGTCAGTCGACATTCTTGGCGGCAACTCCGGTTCGTATTCTTGCTTTCGATCTCGATCACAGGCGGCGCGACGTCTACCTTCTCACTCTTACACATTTACGTCGAGAAAGCAGCTGATAAGATACCTCTGCCTGACCAACTTCACGAACGGATTCTTTTGCCACTCGAACCGACATCCGAGTCTTCTGGACGTCGCCAGTATCCTGCGCGAGGTTTCTGTGATCCGATGGACTGAGATATCGACCCTCAGTGTCCTCATAGTCGAGAGGTGTGGCTGGACGTCTGGACCAAACCTCTGCTCTCCAGTCGAAACCGGCACGCGCTGGATACTCCCGCCTGCAACTGCTGTTGCTTTGAAGTGCCTAATCGGCAAGGCAGGAAGAAAGGACGGCGCTGAACAACTCAGGCGCATCCCCTCCCTCACTCACTTCGGTGTGTGCGCGGATGTCTTCGACTTTCTTGTCGGCACCCCACAGCAAGCATGCAGCTAACCAGTGTATTGAGGACCCATCACTTCGATCTGACAAGCTCTCGTGTCCAAAGTATGCAACGATAGAGAAATGTATCCATCTTCAGTCCTGCTCTGCCTCGCTCGCTCGCGATCAGCGGCTACCAGCCAGTCATCCCAGTGGCTGCTTACCCCATCTTGGCGTGACGCGCCGCGAGCGTCGTGACGATTACGTAGAGCAGCGCAGAAATCACACTCAGCAGGAACGAGCCGCTGATGCCCACTTCGTCCTTCTTCGTGAGCGGATGCGCCTGCGCGAGCCACGCGAAGAACGTGAGCAGCGTCGTCACGAACGCCACGCCCGACAGGATCTTGCCCACCCCGATGAACGCCGACTTGTTCTTGCAGCACGTGATGCCGAGCACGAGCGCGATGAACGCGAAGACCCCGGCGACGATGCTCAAACTTGCGAACACGAGCGTGGCCGAGCCCAGCGGACCGCAGGATCGGTCGAGGAACCGGTCGAACTGCTCAGCGTCCAGGCTCGCGATCGCCGCGAGACCCTGCGTGTAGCTCGCGAGCGCGTCGTCGCCCTGCTCAGCAGCGCGGTCGTAGCCGTCGCAGATGCTGTACTGGGAGAAGTTGGCCATGAGCTGCTCGTCCTCGGTGAACGTCTCCGGAAGCTCGTACTCGCTCGACGTGTGGAAGAAGTAGCAGTGGTCGAACGTCACGCTCTTGCTGTTGCTCGTGCTGTTGGAACTCACATCCACGTTCGTGCAGTAGCCCCAGACGCCGGCGGTGAAGTCGGCGGAGCCCGTGGCGGTCGTGATCGTGCTCGTGCTCCACGCCGGCAGGATCATCGACACGGTGCTGAGCACCACGGCGACGAAGAGCACGATGATCGCGACGAGTCCGGCTCCGGTGCACGCCATCGCTGTTGTCAATCGAGAGAGAGAGAGAGAGAGAGAGAAGAGCGGCTCACTTGGTGCTTGAGATTTGAGCAGGCGTGTCTGTGCTCGTGGTGTGCAGAACGGCGAATGGCACCAAGAATGTGTGCGTGACGGAGAGAGAAGGAAACAGCCGAGCGTCTCTTTGAGAATCCTCACGAGGCGCCGCTTCAAGCAAAAGGACGTGGCGAAAGGATGTGGCGAAATGACTCGTTTGAATCTCGCTGCCAGGCTATTTATTGACAGGCGAGAAAGCGCAGCAGAAAGGCTTTGAAACGGTAGGCTCTTTCTTGCTCAGGACAGGCCGAAAGTCCGTCAGTGCCACGCGCGTCTCGCAGTTGTCTATTTATCGCCGTCCACGCTCGGCGCTCGGAGAGGCTTCCAGGCTTGGCTTGCCTCGCTCTCGGCCGCCCGCCCGCGGTTCTCAGCCCTCGTCGCTGAGCCTGGCTGGGCATAGTCACACTACGTGCGCTCCAGGCTCGATCGACTGCGATCTGTCAGCGCGATGTTCCTGCTCTCGTGCGGACGCGAGAGCGTCGAGGCGCGCACCTTCGACGTTGTCGACAAGCAGCAGCGGCCGTCGTACGAGACGTTCATCCAGAAGCAGGCGACGACCAAGGAGCTGCGGCTCGCCAAGATCAAGAACCACGACATCTGGAGCCACTCGGCGAGCGAATCGTACGACGACGAGTCGCCGCTGCCGAAGACCAAGTTCGATCGCGTGATGGACAGCTACGACGGCATGGCGGCTCAAGTGCGACCGCTGAGCACCGAGTCGAAGGCGTTCAAGAGCTTCGAGCCTGGACTGTGGGCGTCCGCGCGACCGGGGAACCCAAAGGAGCCGATCCGGTCGTCCAGCGCGGCCGACTCGGACGAGATGGCGATCCCAGAGCACCACGTCGGCGTGTACCAGTCGTTCTGCCAGCCGCAGCAGTGGTCGCCCGCGTTCGCGTCGCCCGGAGACTTCACGATCAAGATGGCGTCGGTCTCTCACAAAGACGGTGAGACGTGTTTCCAGATCGCGGTGATCTGCTCGTGCATCAAGGCGATTCGCGACGGCTCGCGGATCAAAGACGCCGCGAGGCGCAAGTCGTTTGTGAAGCACATCCGACGCACGCAGAGCGAGCTCGCGCGGTTCACTGAGACGATGACGCTGCGGTACGTCGGTCACCGACTCGCGGACAAGATGCCCAAGCCGGCGTCGCCGCTGCTCTCCGCTCAGAGTCAAGGGACACTGGACGAGTATGGCGAGGAAGTGATCATCTTCCTGAGCTACTTGCTCAGCATCACGGAAGTCGGGTTCAACTTGCTCGTGGCGCTGAGCGACCCCGTCGCGAAGAATATCCTCGTGCGGGAGTTCCTGGATCTGTCGCTAGGCTACGGTGACCCGGGACTCATGTCGACAAGCTCATGCGATGCGAGGATCGAGCGACAGGAGCTCCGGCCGATGCTGCCGAGTGCATGGCTCGACGTGGACACTGGCGCCACGACGGACCTTGCGCACTCCAAGTCGTGCTACTTCCACTTCTCGCCTCGCGGCGGCGACGACGCCACGTCGCGGTCGTTCAGTCGCTTCAGCGAGAGCAACTTTGATGCGCCGAACGCGCTCTACCGCTCGCAGAGCGACGCACTCCGACCAACCACGGCCGCCACCAAGTTCTGCACGAGCAAGTGCATTCGCTACGTGCCGCCGACACGCTTCCACAGCGACAAGTACATTGACGGCTCGTTCACGATCGAGATCTCCGGTGTGTCGATCACGAACGGCCACGCGAACTACACCATCAGCGTGCTCACGTACGTGCTCGGGTCGCTCGAGATCTCGAATGTCGACCGGCGCTACTCGGAGTTTGACGCGCTCGCGCAGAAGATCGAGTCGAAAGTGGACACGCTGCGTGTGCGTAAGCACCTGCCGTCCAAGACACTCTTCCGCTACCTGTCAGCAAGCTACTTGGAGCGTCGCGCTGCGTCGCTGCAGATATTTCTCGAGAAGCTGCTCCGGATACAATTCCTCGGCATCCTCGACCAGCAGATCGCGATCATCGCAGAGCCGAATGTGCGTAAGTTCCTCGACCTCCCGAACGTCGAATGGAGTCTCGTAGCGAAAAACAACGAGGCGCGAGTGCGAGGCGCGTCTGAATGGCGGCGCGAGCTCAACTATGCGCTGCCCTCGACACCGACTGCTGCTGTTGCGGCGGTCGACACCGACGTGTCACCCATGTTCACGAGACAGCGTCCGTCGAACGGCTACAACCTCTTCGAGCTCGACCACACGCCGCGCTACGAGAACATCGTGAAGCGGCGAAGCGACTCCATGTGAACAATCAATCAATGAACCGCATCGCATCGCGTATAACATCCCGCTTTTGTTGTTGCTGATGTGTGTGGCTTTTGCGTGTCAATGCTCGTCACACGTCACATATCTGCGACCTGTGAACACTTGAAAAGCAGAAAGATCTGTGACGTGTGAGCACTTGCTCAAAAGAGAGCCTGCGACTGTAATTACGCCTTGCAAACATAAACTGTACGCCTATCTCGTAAAAAATCCAGCAGCTCCCCTCACGTGTTGATGCTTTGAAGCCCTGCTTGCTCGTTTCTGACGCCCTCGCAGGCAGGCAGCAGGCGATGGAGAATGCCGAGGTGGCGCAGCTGCGGCAGCTCTCGCAGCGCGTGTGCGCGAGCGTCGCGGCCTACGTCGGCGCGCAGCTCTCCGGTACGTCTCTGCGTGCATGCTCACAGTCTGCGGCTGTGCGTGGAGAGCGTGTGTTCTGCAAGCAGTTTGCATGGCGCGTGCAGAAATGCTCCGTCGCATGTTGGTGTTGCCGCTTTGACTGACTGGTCGCGGGTGCGTTTGGCGGCGATCGCAGGCTCGCTCGAGTCCATGCAGCTGCTGCAGCAAGTGGTGCTCAACGTCGAGCGCAAGCACGCGACGATGAAGAAGGAGCTGCAGCGCGTCGGCAGACTCTCGAAGCACCTCAAGGCGAAAGGTAGTGCGTGTGCATTATGTTTGCCTTTCTTTGGATCCGCGGCGGGTTTTGGATATTCAATCGCATGGCGTACTGTGTGCCGTGCCAAACCAGCGGACGCAATTGATGACAAGCTCAAGACCATCGACGACATCGACGAAGAGCTCACGGAGCTCGAGGACATGGTCGAGCAGCTGGAGCAGTACACCGGCTCGCTGCGTACGTACAATCTGCGCCGTCGACTTGGCTTTCGACAATCGTGCATCAGTGACTCACCGAGCTGTGGATTTGTTGTGTTTCAGAGACCAAGTTCAACGAGGTGAGCTGAGCACAGATCGCGATCCCAACAAGTCAAGTCCAGCGAGTCCGCCTCGAGGCGGCCGCCTCGGCTGCGAGTCCGCTGCCGACACCCGAGGCGCAGGCGCAGACCGTGTTCACCACCTCCGAGACATCAGCGACACCACAACAAATACGCCACGAACACGTCCCCCACTTTATTTATCGGACTATTTTCTGGCAGCATATCTGGTGCTGGGTTACTGCCAGCCAGCGGCACCTTGAAGGCGTCAGGCAAGTTCAAGCGGGCATTGCTGCGCGCATGCGAGCTGACGCATGGACGCAGCCCTCCCGCGACGCTGAAATCATTGGGATGCTCGAACTCTTTTCTTTCTTTGCTTGTCGTCAGGCTGCCGCGATCGACAGCTTTGGCCGCAGCAGCTGGGGTTCGTGCTCGTCAAGCAGCGAAGCCGTCGATGCGTTGTGCCTCGTCCAGACGAAAAGTGTCCACAAATCACTGCGTGGAACTATGAGCTTTGTGGCTGAATATTGAGCGCCTCAGACTGTTCCAAGAACGTGGCAAAGATAGAAAGAATCCTCGAAACGACGGAAGGAAAACGATCTTTTGCGTCAGACAATAATGGAGCTCTCTCACGCACTCGCGCTGAAGCATGAACGGGCACGAGAGAGAGAGAGAGACAGATCACGGATGCATTGTGGCTGAGGCTCTGTTATTTAAAGCGCTCGTGAACGCCAGCTCCGAAGAAGCTCACAACGACTCTTCTCTCAGACCCAGCACAGCAGACACGAGAGCCATGCAGAACATGAAATGTGTCGTCGTCGGGTGCGTCGATATGCTCGGACGTCTGCTGTTCGATCTGAGGCGCTGCGCGTACGGCTGCCTGCGGTGTGAGTCTCGTTTGCTGATGTGTTTTGCGATGTTTTGATTGTATCAGGGATGGCGCGGTCGGCAAGACGTGCGTGCTGATCTCGTACACGACCAACACGTTCCCGGGCGAGTACATCCCGACGGTCTTTGACAACTACAGCGCGAACGTGATGGTGGACCAGAAGCCGATCAACCTCGGGCTCTGGGATACGGCCGGCCAGGAGGACTACGACCGTCTGCGACCGCTGAGCTACCCACAGACCGACGTGTTCCTCATCTGCTTCTCGCTTGTCAGGTGAGCGAGGCGATTGCTTCTTGGCGTGTATATGCACCACTACTGTGCTGCACCAGGAAAGCTGACAACGCACTGTGTGTCCGTCTTGTGCTGCTAGCCGCGCGTCGTTTGAGAATGTCAAGTCCAAGTGGCTCCCCGAGATCCGCCACCACGCGCCGGGCGTCCCGTTCATCCTCGTGGGCACGAAGCTCGACCTGCGGGACGACGAAGACACGCTGGAGAAGCTGCGCGAGAAGAAGATGACGCCGATCACCACGGAGCAGGTGTGTGTGTGCGCGCGCGCGTGCACGTGGCAGTGTGTTCCAAAAAGCAAATGCACGGGCTGACATGAGTTTGTTGTTTGCGGCACAAAGGGCGAGTCGCTGAAGAACGAGCTCGGCGCGTACAAGTACTTGGAGTGCTCGGCGCTGACACAGAAAGGGCTCAAGCAGGTCTTCGACGAGGGCATCCGATGCGTGCTCATGAACCAGCAGAACCCGAAGGCAAGGAAGAAGGACTGGAAGTGCAGCATCCTGTAAGCACAGGAGCAGCACGAGAGGACGCAGCGGCGCGAAGGACTCGCTCCGAGCCTGTGAAGCCTGGTCTGATAGGACTGCTCGCTGAGCAGGTCAGGACGAGATGCGCGCAGGCAGGAGGACGCCACGCGCGTTACCAGGCATTTAATATATTATTTCGCTTTCATCTCCAAAGTGTAGCCATGTCTGCTCAAACCGTCGCTGTGGACAGTGTATGAGCTCGCGACTGCCAATAGTGGACGCATCAGTGGACACACACCTACTGCGTCCAACTTCGATACGACTTCTGTGCCAGATCGCTTGCACATGTAGTGCGGCAGCTACTGTGTTAAGCCGTCCAAACTTTCCGTCAAACAGGAAAGCGTCGACCAGATCGCTCCACCCGTCCACTTAGGGGACGCCATACTAAAATATGCGAGCGAGCTGCCGAGTTTTTTTTAACAGACTTTGTACCGAAAACCGTTCCCTTGTTGCGCAAAGCGAGTCCGATCACAAAACGCAGACTCGATGGCGGAAGGCGCCGCCGGCTGGACGGGCTGGCTGCTCAACGCCGCATACGCGAGCGGCACGCTCTGTGCCGGCGCGCTCGTACTGCTTTTCATGTACCAGGACAGGCTGCTGTACTTCCCGGCGATCCCCGGCATGTCCAAGCTCACGCGCGAGAACCCGCAAGGTGGGAGTTCATTTCGCTTTGATGTCAGCAGCGATGGATCGCTTTTGTCTCGCAGGCGGCTGACTTTGTTCTGCTGTGCATGTATGTGTGTGTATGGCTGCAGGGTACCGCCATCCGGGGGAGTTCGCCATCGACTACGAAGACCTGATGATCCCTGCGGCCGACGGCGTGCGCGTGCACGCGTGGCTCATGAAGCAGCCGAGCCACAGCTCGCGGCCGACGATCATCTTCTTCCACGGCAATGCAGGAAGTGCGTCATGCTCATCACTCATGTGCTTGTGGAGTGCTGGTCTTAACTGCTGTGTGTGTTTCTCTCTGTGTGCGAAAAAAGATATCGGATACCGCCTCCCGAACGCTGTGCAGATGTATCGGAAAGTCGGCGCGAACGTGCTGCTCGTCGACTACCGCGGCTTTGGCCACAGCGAGGGCGAGCCGAGCGAGAAAGGCTTGAAGCTCGATGCCGAGGTGCGATTTCTCGTGCGATAGTGCGCTAAAACGTGTTGTTTTCTGAGACTCCCGGATGTCGAAAATGCTTGCTGCTCGCAGGCGGTGCTGGACGCGATGTACGCTCGCTCGGACATTGACAAGGCATCGATCGTCGTGTTTGGCCGCTCGCTCGGCGGCGCGGTGTCCGTCTACTTGGCTGAGAAGGCGCCATCCAAGGTACAAACGCACTGGCTGGCTCCGCTGCCAAGCTCCTTGCGAGTTGAATGGGGAGCACTCATTGATTGTGTGCCTGTTGTCGGCTGCAGGTCGCAGCGGTGATCCTGGAGAACACTTTCCTGAGCATTTCGTCCATGGTGGACTCGCTCATGCCGTTCCTGAGCTACGTCAAGCCGATCGTGCTCCGCATCGACTGGAACAGCGAGAAGGCGATCCAGCGCGTCACTCACCCGATCCTGTTCGTCGCCGGCAAGCAAGACGAGCTCGTGCCGCACCACCACATGACGACGCTGCGCCGACTCGCAGTGTCCAGCAAGAGCGCCGTGTGGTTTGAAGTCGCAAACGGCACGCACAACGACACGTGGCTGCGCGGCGGCGAACGCTACTTTGCCGCGCTCCGCGAGTTCCTCGACTCGGTTGTGGCTGCGAAGGCGTCGATGGCGTGCAGATCGGATGCGGTGTGCGCGCCAGAGACAGAGGACGCTGGCAGTGGTGACGTGGCGAGCTCTCCTCCGGAGGGCACGATCCCGAACATGCTGCAGCAGCCGCTGATCAACTCGCTTCATAAAATCCAGAAGCCCAAGGACGAATAAACGGGCTGCATGAGCAACACTTTCGTGCGTCACATTGGCGGCAGGTGGTGAGAGCGCACTGAGAGCTGCACTGCGACGAGAAGAGCAGTGGAGGGGAGGATAGTTTGTGACGATATTTTAGACACAAAAATGACAGATTGTCCAAAACCGGGTGCTTTTTGTTTTGCCTATTTTTATGAAAGTTCAGAATACAGAGCCCCTTGGCTAACGAAACCTGCATAATATTTTCTCCCCGGTAAATATGATCGAATCGTTTTAGAGGATATTTTGGCGCCATTTTGAAAAGCAGGTCACACACAACGCATCCAACTCAATGAAGCCGTCGCCACAAGCTCGCGTGCGTCTGGCGTGCGGTCAGCAGCGAGAGCTCTTTGCGCACCACCAAGACAACCCCTCGCTGACCCTGAGCAAACTGGGGCTGTGGGCGCTTGATCGCTTTGCGTTGCCAAGAGCGCCTGCAGCGTCGAGCGTCAGCGAGTTGCTGAAGCGCTATCGTCCGCGCCCAGCGCTGCTCGAAGAAGAGCAAGAAAAATCGCCGGCAGCGCACGTGTCTCTGCTGCTCGACGAAGAGTTTTCTGAGTGGATCGAGCGGTGTGCACAGAGGCGTCTGTATCTCACCGGCCACCTCATCCGGCTTAAAGCGAAGTGCTTGCGGGACAAGATCGCGATGGCGGGCACTGCACCGACACGCGAGCGCCTGCTGCGGCTCAGGTTCTCGAAGGGCTGGCTCTACAACTTTCAGAGACGGCTCAAGCTGCAATTGCGACACATCCACGGCGAGGCGGGATCGACAAGTCCTGCGGTGATCGAGTCTGGACGCGCGCGGCTGCGCGAGGTCACTGGCGCTTTCGACCCGAAGGACGTGTTCAACCTAGATGAGACCGCTCTGTACTATTGCCGTGCACTGACTACCACGATATTGCGCGCGCTAGTCTCCAGCAGCAAGCAGAACAAGAAGAGGATCACTGTGGCAATGACGACGAACGCAAACGGCTCCGAAAAGCTCCCCCTCCTCTTTGTCGGGTCGGCTCGGCAGCCACGCTGCTTCGGCCGCCAAAGTGCCGAGCAGCTTGGCGTGGAGTACACAAGCTCGAGCTCGAGCAAGGGTTGGATGACTCGCGCGCTGTTCAAGACGTGGGTGGAAGAGTTCAACACGAGAATGAAGGGCGAAGACCGTCATATCCTTCTGCTACTCGACAACGC
>JAADWH010001056.1:0-10134 GCA_023335995.1 Globisporangium nagaii
GACTCGGGGATCATGCACATCCGGACGAGACGAATGAGACAGAGGAGAGGGCGAAAAGCGAGAATCTATGAGCAAGCGAACTCTGTTCTCAAGCGCAAATGAGTCGGTTTGAAGGATCCAAAGTGCGACGACATCTTCCTAGCTACTTGTGGTCGACACCCATGTGTCTGGACAACGCTGCGACGGCTGCATTGCCTCGCAACCAGTGGGCACACTCATTGTGCACATCTTGGAGTGACTGCTCACGAAGCCTTATTTGAACCGGAGCGGGCTGGAGGAGCGGACGTGGAGCATGTGTCGTCGCCATTTCGTCGTGAAAAGATTTGCTTCAACATGGGGATCCTCCACCGTCTCCTTTATCGTGCTCTGTGTAAACGAAAGTCCTTTGTAAACTCTTCCGCTGATGATATCGAGCAACTTGGCTTTGACATATCCGGTTTATTGTGTCAGCGAGTTGGCTTAGAACAGATACGCGCTAACCAAGGCGATCGCTTGGATCGTGACCTTTCAAGCACTCCTCGCTTCCAGATCTCCCACACACAAGAAGCAACACGCCCCTCGCCGCGAAGGACAAGGCGCCGACGACCAGCAGCAGCAGCACATACCATAGGCACAAGTAGCAGCCATGCGCCGCGCGTCACTCGCCGCCGACCCGTTCGAGGAGCACGCGGACGCGCCGGTGGAGATCCTGCCGAAGGAGATCGACCTCTCCGGCGCCGCGGACGACAAGCTGCCCAACACACTCGTCATCACCGTCGTGCAGGCGCGCGCGCTGCAGCCGGCGGCGCTGCGGTCGACACTGAGCTGCTACGTGAAGCTCTCGTCGCTGGGCAGAGAGTACAAGACGAGCGTGATTTCCAAGACGGACGAGCCGTTCTGGAACGAGAGCTTCAGCTTCCGCGCGGTCGACTGGGCTTCGAGCGTCACGCTCTCAGTGCGCGACAAGATCAACGTCAAGGTGCGCGTGCTGGGCCACGTGCAGATCTCGTCGGCGGACATCGCGAACTTGCCCGGCATGGCGTGTCAGAGCTGGTTCCGCCTGCGCGACAAGAGTGGCGAGAAGCGCGAGGCCGTCGACTCGGAGATCGAGCTCAAGGTCGCGCTCGTGTACACGAAGAAGAACGACCCGAGCATCGCGAGTGCGGACATCGCGACTGCAGCTGCGAGCGAGCAAGAGGATGCCGCGATGGGAGTCATCGTCGACCAGGACGACGAGACCGAGGACGAAGCGTTTGCGCGGCGGAAGGAGCTCGAGCGCCAAGAGCGCGAGCGCAAGAGCACGCTCTACTCGAACCTCAAGCAGGGCGACTACCAGGTCCAGGTTCACGTGATCGAGGCGCGCGACCTCAAGGGCGAGAATGTACGTGTTCGCGCTGGACTCTGCGTGGCTATGGGTCCGAGCAGAGAGTGACTGATGCAACGAAATGGTCGAGTGCTTTCGTAGCTGAGCGGCACGTCAGATCCATACTGCCAAGTGGAAGTGATGGGAGTGAAGAAGAGGACGTCGACCAAGTACGAGACGCTCGGATGCGTCTTCGATGAGATCCTCTTCTTCCACTTCAAGAACATCGGACGGAACGAGCTCAAACAAGCGGCGATCAAGGTGCGTCCATGCTTCTTTACTTGGCACTGGTGGAGTGCGATAGCATCCTCTAGCTTTGATCTCTGTTCTCACGCCGCTGCGTCTGCATGATGCACTTGCAGATCGGCGTGTGGGACAAAGAGAAGGTGATGAAGGACAACTTCATCGGAGGCTATCAGCTAGACTGCCTGTCGGTGTACTTCCGGGTAAGTGCGCTCGTCTCTTGGTGCGGTTCAGTCGATCGAGTTTGACATTTTCGTTGCTGGTGTAATCTGGTGCAGCCGCACCACGAGCTGTATCGCCAGTGGATCGCTGTGCACGATCACATGAACGTGAAAGATCGCGGCATCCAGGGGTTCTTGCTCGTGTCGATCAATGTGATCGGCCCTGGCGATTCGTTCCTCGTGCACGACCGCGAAGCCGAAATCGCGAAAGAGATCGCCGCAGTTTCGTCGTCGCCGCTGGGTGTGTCGAGCACTTTGCTCGACAACAGCCACTCGATTGTGCTGATGCCGCCGACGATCGACTTGAAGCTCCACTTTCTACTCGTGAAGGTATTCAAAGCTGAGGATCTACCTGCGATGGACGAAGGCGGGCTCGTTCTCTCGAGCGGCATCGACGCATTCGTGCAGATCGGGTTCGCGACCAATTCCGCTTGCAAATCCAGCGTCATCACAGTGAAAGGGAGCGGGAACCTCTCGCCCGAGTTCATGGAAGAGATGTGGATTCCTGTGCTGGCGCCGACACTGTCGAGGAACATCACCATCTCGGTGTGGGATCGCGACCTCGGCCGAAAAGACGAAGTCGTTGGCATCTCCTCGCACGACTACCAGCAAGTGCGCCGGGCTACCTGTCCTGGAGGCATTCTCGCCGCTTCGAGTGGTGAGAAAGAAAAGAAGGCGATTGAAGACGACGACGACTTCGGTGATGAGCAATACGAGCAGGAAAAAGTGGAGCTGCGGTGGTTCAACCTCTACGGACCCCCACTCCACCGCGTCAACAAGAAACGAGCGCTGATGGTATCCCAGAACCCCGAGTACGGCTCCACTTATCGAGGACGCGTGCTTCTGTCCATGGAACGAGTGGAGTTACCGATGCCGTCGGAGAGCGAGAAGTTCCACACAAAGCGCATGAAAGACACGAGCAGCAGCGACAGCGGCAGCAGCATGATCAACCCAGCCACAGTGAAGTACGTACTCCGCTGCGCTCTGTTCTGCGGCGCGGACATCCCCCAGGTCTACTCGATCGCCGCGACGAAGACGAAAATGCGCGTGACGATCTCGATCGGATCGTACAGCATGCACTTTGACCCGCAGTCGGTGCGTCGAGACGGAGGTGTAAACTGGGAGCAGCTCAAAGAGCGGTGGCCGATCGTTCTCCCAGCCGACTTGACGCAACTCCCGGACATCATCATCACGCTGAGTCGGCAGCTCGACAAGGACGACTTTGTTGGCGTCTCGTTTGTGCGCATGCTCGCAGCCGACTTCTTCGTGAAAGCGTTCACCGGCAAGTGCGAGTGGGTTCATTTGAAAGAAGACGTGTCGAGACGCCAAACGAAGTATGCACTCGACAAGTCCCAGTCTCCTGGGTCGCTGCTGATGCGCATCGGCTTTGGGAGGGAAGAGATCTCGGTGCGGCAGCAGTGGGGCGACGAGCTGGAGTTGTTTGCTCCGTTCCGGAGCCTGATGGTGCATCGAGAGATCCGAATCCACATCTTCCAGTTCCGCAAGCTCATGCTTCCGGAGGAAAAAACGCGGCTGCCGAATCCGTTCGTGTCTGTGGCGTGCTGTGGGCAGAAGAAGAAAACTGCGCCGAAGTACAAGACCCTCGACCCGCTCTTCTACGAGAGTCTGGTCTTCACAGTCCACGTGCCTCAAGATGTGGTGTTCACGCCAGACTTGGTGTTCCAGCTCCACGACGCAAACGTGTCAACTTCCGCCTCCGTCCCCAGCGGCGTGCTCGGAGAGTTCACGGTGCCGATGACAAAAGCAGTCAAGTCAGTCGTGAACGCAAGCGCTCCACGACCCACTTGGTTCAATCTCCAGAGCCGAAGCTCCAACAGTGCATTCATCGACGAGGCCAAAGGCGAAGCGCTGATCTCGATCCAGTTCGTGGATCACACTGGACCGATCGAGCACTTGCACCCGCTCGAATCACTGGCTCCTGAGTACGAGGAAGCCAACCTCGAGATCGCAGCGCTGGGAGTGCGCCGGCTGAAAGCGCTGAGCATCATGGGCGTTCAGCACCCGTATATGGAGTTCGAGCTCATCGGCGGCGTGTTTGCCGACGGAACTAGTGTCCGAAAGACAAAACCGAGTTCCTCGAGCAGCAATGCGAAGAACGCCAACTTCTTGGACTTCTTGGTGTGTCCTGCCAGGCTGCCAGTGGATACGTTGTATGCGCCGCAGCTGCGAGTGAAGGTCTGTGAGAGCTCGCTCGGTGGACTTCGGAAGACTACGATCGCGTCGTGCGTTGTCGATTTAGCCTCAAAACTTCCCTGGAGTCTGGAGTATGTGTCACCCGAGCAGCAGCGCGCGTTCGAGAACCCTGCAACAACACCAACGTTTATCAGCTCCGAGCCAGAGAAAGTCAAGCACAAGCTGCGATTCCCTCTACTGAAGATTTCCCAGCAGCGGAAGGCGACTGGGATCCAAGAGGTGGCGAGCGACGACGGGCGAGACGATCTCCTTAGCGACGACGACGTCCCGAGTTCTGCCGTTGGGGGTGGCTCCAAGGATGCCTGTGATGAAGTGGAAGACGACGGCATTGGGATCGGGGAGCTGAAAATTCCGCACGTGTCGCTGTCCACATCGGCAGCGAGACGTGGGCAGCTGAGCGACCCTGCACTGTTGAAGCAGTCTCAAAACGAGACCCAGCGCCGGTACCTCGCAGCGCAGGCAGACATGCTCCGGGGAGGCGTGCACGACAGGCGACTTGGTGGTGAAAGCACACTGCATGACGACAACGTGGCGGACTCTGAGTCGTCCCTGAAACCTGCTCCATACCTGAGCGGCCGAGATTGGTGGATAACCGAGCACGGAGGTGAAGAACTCGAGAAGTTTCTCAACGTGACGGCATTGGAAACGTACCCGCTGTACCGATCTGTTCTCACTCGACCGTCGCTGCTCAAGCGGAAGCGCGTTCGGACAGAGCTCAAGGCTGGGCTCTTCAAAGGACTGATATCTGTGAGTGAGAGAGGGAAGAAAAAAGCAGCCGCGCCTGCAAAGACAGGTGGTAGCGCGCTGCTGGATCTCGAGCGCCTCCAGGAGCCGCAGTCTCTGGTTGTGCGCGTGTACGTCCTCCGCGGCAGCAGCTTGCAGTCGAAAGACAGCAACGGGTACTCGGATCCGTACCTTCGGCTGAAGCTGGGGAAGCAGGTGATCTCGGATCGAGCGAACCACAAGAAGAAGACGCTGAACCCAGAGTTCTTCCGCATGTTCACTTTCAACACGACACTGCCGGGTCCGTCCCAGCTGGAGATCGGGGTGTGGGACCACGACATGGTCGTCGACGACCTGATCGGCTCGACCACCGTCGACTTGGAGGATCGCTGGTTCCACAAAGACTGGCAGCGGATCGGGCAGGGCCATCCGAAGCTCAAGGACGCTGGCGGGTGTCTCAAACCGATCGAGTACCGACACCTATACACGCCAAAGCGAACGACGTCGCAGGGCTTCATTCAGCTTTGGATCGACATCCTCACAGCCCAGCAAGCTGCAGTCGTCCCACCCGTCAGTATTGAGCCGCCTGCGCCAAAGAAGTTTGAAGTCCGCGTGATCGTTTGGCGAGCAGAGAACATCACGGACAAGGATCAGAGCGAAATCAACGACTACTTCGTGAAAGTGTGGATGGAAGGCGGTAAGACGGAGACTACCGATGTCCACTGGCGGTGCTCGAACGGGAAGCCGTGCTGGAACTGGCGGTTCAAGCTGCCCGTCGAGTACCCTCTGCGCACTCCGGAGTTCGGACGACTGCACATTCAGCTGTGGGACAAAGACGTGCTGAAATGGAATGACATATTGGGCGAGGCTCAGCTGGATCTCTACAAGTGGATTCGTCGCGCCTATGAAAGCAACCGCACTGTGGCTCCATTTCTCGAGCTGAAAGCAATGGCGAATGCAGGCGCGCAGGGTGATACTCCGATCGGCGAAGGAGAAGATCAAAGTACTATCGGCGAGCATGCTGGGGACAGCGAACTCGACGACAGCGATGACGATTCGGCTGCTGAAGACTTCAGCGCGAGCGGGCTTGCGAAGGAGAACCACTCGCTGCTTCGGAATCAGAAGAAGAAGGCGTCCAAGAAGAAGAACCAGAGCGCGTCCAAGCTGCCCTTCAAGAAGCTCGGATTCCTTTCCAAGCCACCTGCTGACAGCGTGAAGAAAGCGAAACAGGCGAAAGAGCAGGCAGAAGCGAAAGCCGCACTCAACGGGTTTCTGGTACGCACTTTACAGCAATCTCGTACCTGCAGCGTCATTGATGACTGCTTCGCAGCTGACCAAAATCCTGCAATGTGTGTTGCCGCGCAGGATTTCCTGGGACTCGGCGCGCTACCCGACGACGCCGAGTGGATCACGATATACTACACCGACCGCGAATCCGCTGTCTCGATGGACATGGTAAGCGTCCGTATTCTCATCACGCTGCTTTTCCATACACATCCTGACATCTGGTGACGGAAATGGTGCAGGGGAGAATTGGGATCTCGGTACAAATCGTCCCCGAGCAAGAGGCGCAGTCGAATCCTGTCGGAAAAGGACAAGAAGCTCCGAATCTGAACCCGTACCTGCCACCTCCTGTGGGTCGCATGCGGCTCTCGGCGAACCCGATCCTGATGCTCAAGGAGCTCATCGGTCCGAAGATGTGCATGCGCATCACGATCCTCTACTTCTGCGTCGGGTGCGCGTTCTTCATCGCCGTGTTCGGCGCGACGATCATGAGCACTCTGACTTATATCCAGGGCATATCGAGAGGCGGGAGCAATGGCGACGGGAACTGGCGAGTCCCCAACATGCGCTTGCCGCCAGACTTCCAGGACCCGAAGAATGCTTCGGTGTCTGTACCTGGAGGGATCTAACGGGGACGAAGCAGCAGGCAAGGATGGAAAGCAAGCACAGGAGGAGGTGAGTGTTTCGATACAAGTTAGGAGATCGCTGAGTGTTGAGCACACCGGTTTGCTCAGAGTATATGAAAAATGAAGATCTCAGTGCTGAGCAAAGAGGCTGAGAAAGTCTTTCCCGAGAGATGTGTGCAGAGATGAAGATGCCGGTTGGATGCCTCCTCCTCCTCCTCCTCCTCCTCCTCCGATGACGGCAGCAGCAGCTTCAGCGGTTCTACCAGCTCCAGTGCCAAGCGCAATCGAAAGCGGCATCGGCTGCAGCTCGCCGATGATGAAATCGTCGAGATGCAAGTCCGACATCTCCGTGGCGATCGTCATCAAGTCTTCGGACGAGTACAGCGGAGTCTGCGCGATAGCAGTTTCGGGGTCCATTTCGTCGAACTCCGTCGTCGAGTGGTCGGGTGCATTGTAGAAGAACGGGTTGTTGCTCGCGAGGATCCACTGCTGGTCGCTGATCTGTTTCATCTGCTTGCTCGAAGCCGAAGCAGATGGCGGAACAGCAAGCGCCGATGGTCCGCGCGACGTCGATCGGATTCGCTCGCGAGGCGGGACGCAACCGTCGCTCTCCAGCGGCGACGGCGTCGACGTGGGCGATCGATCACCGACAGTGTCGAAATTGTGCTCGAAGCGAGGGCTCGGCAGCGACGCGACCGTCTCGAACAAGTGTGCATTGTTGATCTGATCGTCCTGACCGAACCATTCGAGCGGTCTGCATTGCACGTTTGCCGACAAAGAAGAGCACAAGTTCGGTGAGCTTCCACCCAACATTCCAGACAAACATAGCGACAACAGCAACAACCACTAGCACACCAGCGACTCACTTTTTGCGACCGAGAGGATCCAGAGCACTCCCACCTCCGCCAGCTGTTCCTGATAAGTTGTTGCAACCTCGGTCGTCTCCGGTCTGCGCGGCAGCCATGTGCTGCTGAAGCTGCTCCTGGTTCCCAAACGACGACCAGCGCCTCGACTGCAAGCTGCTTCGGTCGTGGCGAGGATAATCCAGGTGCCTTGCAATCGATGATGACGCTGACGCTGTTGGCGATGGTGTAGTACAACTCTGGTGGTCAGCAGGAACGCTCGCGCGATGCGAATCGGTCGTGATCTCGATGCGGAATGGCGGCGGCACACTCTCGTCCACGTCGGCAAACCCATCGGTCTTCGGGTCGTGGTTCACTTGGTTGAGCGAGTACACGCTGTCAACACATCTGCGAGAGGGCAAGCGATTCGTCTCGGGGCACTCGGACGAGGAGCCAGGTGAGTCTTGTCCGGTGATTGGCGACACATCGCCATTGCCAGGTGCCATGCACCCTGCTCCCGCTCCTTGTCCAGATTGACTGCGCTTCACTTTCGTCATGTACCGCGACGGCGGACGCTCCGTGATCGTCTCTGGCATCGAGATCGCCGCAGCGGCGCTGTGGACGCTCTTTTCTCGAGAAGCGCGGCTGTTCGTGCCAGCAGAGCCGTTGCTGTGGTTGTTTGACGACTGAGCAAGCAACCCGTTCGTGTCGATCAAGTGCGTGGGGAACGCATGGCGCTGACGCGACGGTGGACGATCCGAGAGTGTCGGTGCAGCTTTCGGCGCTGACACGCGAGAGGAAGCTCGGCTAGTTTTGTGCTCTCGAGGCACACCGCGCGACTCGATTTCTGCTGCTGCCACGTCGTCGCCGTCGCAAGGATCCTGGAGGTTGCTGAATGTCGCCTGCGGCGTCGTGTTGCGGTACCGGCGAGCGCGAGAAGGCAACGCTGCTGCACCCGCAGCTGGGACGCGACGGGCAGCGACACTCGCACTCTTCTCGTACATCCAGTCGTCGGCTCCGAGCGTCTCTCCAGCGTACGCTTCTGGCTGAAGCTCGTGTTCGTCCCCGTTGCTGTTGCTGTCATCTTCGTCGTCGTTGTTGTTACTGCTGCAGCGATCGAGCTGCGCTCGGCACTCAATGTGTGCACGGGACAAAAGCCGATTGCGCTCAAGACTTTGCTTGGACGGCCGCAACGCTGACGCCGACGACACCAGAGCTTGACGAGCAAGCGACACGGCAGCCGGCACCTCTGGAGCATGCAGCACGCGGTCTCGCTTCGGCGTCGAAGACAGCTGGCGGTGCAGCGAACCGCTTCCGCTACTGCTGCTAGCACTGCTACTAGCGCTGCCTGTAGTGCGGGAGGTGGATCGAGAGCGCTGCGATTCCGCGGCTGAGGCGTTTTCGGGTCGAGGCGCCGATGTCCCAGGCAGGCGCGAGTGGTGGTAGTGCTGGTGTCGCGCAGAGCGAGTGCTGCTGCCGCTGACTGCTTGATCATCTATCTCGGCTCTCTGGAAACCCTGGTCCGCATCGCCTGGCGTTGACAGCTCAGCGAAGCCGTCGGCGTCTCGCTTGCGACTCTTCTTCTTCTTGGACTTTGGTGTCGCAGCCTGCGCGTCTCCACGAGCGACATCCATCCCCAGTGCAGTGGTGGCGAACATGATGCAGCGACTGTCTTGCTGCGTTCGTCTCCGCTCTATATATGCGCGCGTGTCTGGCGCAGATCGTGTTGCAACAAGCGCGTCGTATTTCCAGCAAGAGCTCAAAACGCACATCGACACCCGCGAGCTAATTCCAGCACCGACAGGAATTCAAAACGCACGACACAGCATCTCGCCACAGCCTCCCACCAACTTGACGGTATGTCTGAATTCCGAGCCTCGATTCATCCTCATACCCTACGAAGTCTCGAGGGTGGCGTGCATGAGATGCAGAAACGCAACGTAGCACGCCAAGAAGTCCGTATACGAGAGAAACGGGGTCGTCGTGCTGCTCGGGAGCTCACTGAGCGCGATGTTGCCTGTCGCGATCATTCGCGAGAGCAGGTGACGCAGATTGCTGGCAGTGATCGACGCGTTCAAGCTGGGACGAGACGCTTCATCGCTCTTACGCGACTTTTTGGGCATGGCTGGCGCACGCTGAGCTCTCCACTCGTGCGAGCTTCTCACGACACAGCTCGCAGATGTTAGACTTAGAGTTTCAATAGACAGCAGCGAGAGATGGCAAAGCCATGCTCACCACAGTTGCTCCAGCGCCTTCGCGAGCCCGATCATGCTCATTCGCTGGAGAACTGTAGCGTCTTCGGTAGCAAAGTCTTCGTACGCATCGCGGGCGTCGACCACTTTGTCGCCGAGCGACTCGATGAGAGCGAGCACCACATCCATGGGCAGCGTTGCCGACCGCGCTGGCACTGGCTTGACTGTTTCCGGAACAAATCGTCACACACGAGTTAGCAAGGTTTGGTCTGGTTGGCTTGATAGCGTGTGTGTAAGCAGATCACTGGATTGCGAAGCCCTTACTCTTGAGGCAACTCGTTTCTCGAGCCTTCGCGACAGCAGCATGTCGTAAGTCCGACGAAGCCGAACCGCCTTTCAGCGACAACGATCCTGTTTCGCATCAGCAGAGTTCGTCGTCAGCATAAC
>JAADWH010001057.1:0-10119 GCA_023335995.1 Globisporangium nagaii
CTCTGCTTACCTGCCTCTTTGTCCTGGACGAGAGCGCTCCGTGATCGGCGTGGAAGGAGCGTGCGCGAGGAGGTAGCCCACCTCCAGATCGCCAAAGTCTCTGGCAGCAGCGAGCTCTTTGTTTCACTGGCGAAAGAACGCACAAAATGGAGAGAAGTCGAGTGAGAGAAGTCGAGTGAGAGAAGTCGAGAAGCTTACCGAGACTCTCTGTCCACACTGGTTGTCTCGGATTGAGATGCTGAGAATCGAGGAACCTCCGACTCTGCCACGTTTCGTGAGGCGAAGGAGCATTCTCTCGAAGGTGACATCGACGAATGCAGTGGCTGCTTTCATGGGGAAGGAGGCTCTTCGACGTCGACGTGAGCCAACAGTCTACGAGCGAGCCCCGACACGCTTCGGTTGCAGCAAGACATTGGGACGGCGCTCGGACACAGAGGACTCCGGCACGAAGACGTCGGCTGCAATCGCCAGCAGTTTGTTTACGGATCTCTTCGCGGTCGTTGCATCGTGTTGTAACCCATTTCGAGAAAAAGAGGGTGAGACAAGCAGTGCAACTATCCGGTTCAGCCGTGGCGAGACTGTGTGCATTGTGAGTGAGCATACCCTGTCAAGCACGCTCAGATCATAAATGAGAGGTAAATGTGATTGCAAGTCTCAGTGGTTTCCAGCAGCAGCAGATCAGCCTTCACAATCGAGTGTCTTTCTAAATCGATCGATGCGGACACGTTCGCTATCTGGAGGTATTACTGTCCAGCTCTCTCTTCTGAATCACCTTATTCTCCTTTGTAGTGTTCTCAGATCCTCTTTATAACAGTTACGTGTCTATTTTTCGATGCTATATGTAGGATTTATTTCCAATGCAAGCCAGCATACTCACTTTCCGAGACTGATAGAAGGGGGCAAACGATTGTCTGCCTGCTTTTCTCGCAGCGCAGGCTCTTCCAGGCGCCATACTGAGCGCAAGTGAGAAGCTCGCGCTCGCCCGACGCAGACGGGAACAAACGAACACGAGGAGAGAGCGCGACGCAGCTTCGCCCGAGCTTCTCCGTCTCCGCGTCCCTCGTGAGCACGCGCGCTGCCAGACGCGGAGATTCGCGCAGTGTACGTACACTCACTTGCGCGCATCCGTCCAAGAGCACGCGTGAGGGAGAGAGATGGTCGACGTCGCGCCGAGCAACGAGCGCCTGACCGTGACGATCGCGCCGCCGCCGCCGCTCTCGAACGGCTCGTCCACGGGCGTCACGAGTCCCCCGGGCTCTGCGTCCTCGGGCACGCTCGCGAACGGGAACGGCGGCTCGGGTCCGACGACGCCGCTCGTCGGCGCCGCGCGCACCGTGCCGGCAATGTCGCCCTCGGCGGCGGCCGTGAAGGTCGGTCGCGGGCTGCGGCAGAAGATGATCGACGAGCTCAAGAGCGTGCGCCGCAAGTCGCCGGCGCCGGAGAAAGGCACGCCGGCGCTCACGCCGATCCTGGAGCCGAGCGCACTACCGGCGTCGAGCGCCGGCATGATCCCGCCGCCGCTGAACCTGAACGCGCCAATGATGATGTACGACGAGAGCGGCCAGCGGTCGTCGCAGGGCGAGGACGGCGGCCGCTTGTCAGGGGGCGGGCAACTCTCGCCCGCAGACCCAAGCGGCGCGGCCGGCGGCGCTCACGCAAAGGCGAAGGGCTGCTCGATCTGCGAGCGCTCGTTCACGGTCTTCCGCGCCAAGCACACGTGCAAGGTGTGCGGCGGCCGCATCTGCGACGACTGCAGCAAGAACCGCGTGAAGCTCAACCGGCGGCTGGAGCGCAAGAAAGGCTCACGGCTGTGCGATCCGTGCGCGCGCAAGTACGTGCAGTCGAGCATGCCGCTGCTGTCGCCCACGGCGTCGCCCATGCTCGCGCCGCGCAAGGACCAGCTGTTGCAGCGGCGCCACTCGGTGCCGAGCCACGCGTTCTCGCGCACGCCGAGTGGAAGCGTGGTCAGCACGTCCAACACGCCAATGCAGAGCGGCACGCAGGACAGCAGTGAAGCTCCAGATGCCGCCGCAGTGACGCAGTCGTCGAGCGACAGCAGCAACAAGAGCGCCGCCACCGCTGCTGCCAGCAAGAAGGTCGAGAAGCGCGAGCCGCACGCGTCGCACCTGCGGTCGCGCCACTGGATCTCGCTCGCAGTCATCTCTGCGATGGTGTTCGTTCGCATCCTCGTGGGCGGCAAGAGCGCGCTGGTGACTGCCGCAGACGGGGTGATCGTGGTCTCGCACACGTCGTTCATCGCCAGGGGACTCGACAGCGTGCTCTCGATCAAGATCCTCGCGTGCTACGTCCTCGGGCTCGTCGTGTTTGACGAGATCCTACGCGCGAAGAACAAGGGCAGCGCAGTCGCGTCCGGCGCGGCATCGATAGCAGGACAGCGCCGCCGCAGACGAACAAAGAGCCGCGCGGTTTCGACGGCTCCGCTGGCTGTGGCGGACACCGCGCGCTGCATCGAGCAGGAGCAGGACGAAGAGGTGCTGGAAGTGGATACGGGCGACAAGGTGGAGACGGCTGGTGGCTTTAGTCTGGAGAAGCTCATCGTGGCGCTCGAGGAGACGGCCGTGAAGACGCGCGCTGGGAACGACGAGTTGCAGCTGAGCGCGTTCCTGACGTGCTGCGAGTCGATCTGCGGCTTCGTGCTCGTGTTCGGCCGCGCGACGTCGTTCGCCGGGAGCACCGTGGGCGGCTACATCACGTCGATCAACACGAACCTCGCGGCGTGGCCCGCGCCGTCGAGCGGCTCGCCTCCGTGGCGAGAGCAGAGTATCCGCGCGATCGTGGAGCGCGAGGTGGAGCTGGCGGTGGCGAGTGTCGGCGGCAAGAAGAAGCCGTCGTGCTCGCGCTGCCTGCTGCGGCTGCTCTGGTTCATCGAATTCGTCGAGGCGTGCCTCCGGTACACGCTGATCGAGAGCGCGGAGGAGAACTGCTCGTCCGGGGCGTCGAAGGCGTACGAAGAGACGATCGGCTCGCGCCACCCGTGGATCATCCGCAAGGGCGTGAACAGCGCGCTGGGGTCCATCCCGTCGCGCTCGACGATCCTGACGGACCTGCACCTGGGCAACTGCTCGCCCGAGGACGCCGTGGCGCGCCTGAAGGTCGCTCAGAGTCACTTGAAGGCGCTCGTGGCGGAGATCCACAACGTGCTGAAGAAACACGACCTGCTCGACATCAAGTAGGCTGCTTGACGCCTGTGCGGCTGGAGCACACAACTATTAGAGCTTTTGCATGTGACTGCCGGATGGCTACATTTTGTTTTGAGAGAGAGCGAGAGCGAAAGAGAATTTGCAGATAATGAATGAACGACATGGATATTAGAATGAAGACGACAGTGCTGTGTGCGTGTGTGAGTGAGTGCATGGACAGCCACGTGCATGCACGTGCTCATGAGAAGACACTTGCTCGCAATAAAATAACAGGTTGGATTTAAGATTAATGCGCAACAGCAGCTGAGCGAACAGGAGAGGCAGCAAGGCGATGGCGAGCGCATGCAGACAGTCGTCCCTGCCGGAAGAAGCGAGCAGCTCCAATTGACGCTACTCGCTCTACATCTGGCGCTTGGGGACTGTCAGCAGCGCTCACCCGCGCCATGCGATCTCGTGGCTCCCCGTTCGTCGCGACCTGGTGTCTCGCTTCTGGTGTTTGTTGTTTATACTGGAGAGGTGTGGGGAGATGTGGACGGAATTGCTGCTTCCGTCACGTATGACAGAGCGCGCGTGACGCCGTGCTTCCTTCCTTCCGTCCTCCGCAATAGTCATCTTCTTTTCGCTTCTTCGTCTTCTTTTTTCGCTTTGCTTTGCTTTGGCTTGTTTACGCCGACGAGGACGCCTGCTTCTTCTGGTAGTCCGAGATCGCGGCCTTGATCGCGTCCTCCGCGAGCATGCTGCAGTGGAGCTTCACTGGCGGCAGCTTCAGGTGGCTCGCGATGTCCGTGTTCTTGATCTTGAGGCACTCCTCGACCGTCTTGCCCTTGAGCCACTCGGTCGCCACCGAGCTCGACGCGATCGCCGAGCCGCAGCCGAAGGTCTTGAACTTCGAGTCCACGATCGTGCCGTGCTCGTCCACCTCGATCTGCAGCTTCATGACGTCGCCGCAGGCAGGCGCGCCGACGAGCCCCGTGCCCACGTTGCGCGCCTTCTTGTCCATCGAGCCCACGTTGCGCGGGTTCTCGTAGTGGTCGATCACGTTCTCGTGGTACATGCGGCTCTGGCCGAGCGCCGACGCCGCAGCCGGTGCCATCACGCGCGTGGTGCGCGCGGTGGAGAGTGCGCCGAGCGAGCGCTTGAGAGCCGAGCGAGCGAGCATCTTGATGGTAGAGAGAGAGAGCGAGAGTGCGTGTGTGGGAGCGCGCGCGTGTGGTGGAATGCTGGAGAGGAAGGAGTGACTGTGTGGCTGGCGAAGGATCGTCGAAAACGGAGCAAACGCAGGCGCGGCATACAAACTCCAAGATGCTGGCAAAACCTGCGACTGCGATTCGCCGAAAAAGGGAGCGGGTGGTCAACACCGGATTTCAACCAATCGAAAGAGCGGAAGGCGCGTGTCTCGAGTCCAATCAGCGCGCGCACTGGTCGAAATCATGCGCACGGAGTGATGGTAACTGGGAGGGACGCAGCGAAGAAAGGAGGGGCGACATGGTCGGGTTGACTCGTTTCGGGATGGAAATGATCACGTCGGTTTATCGCAGCTCCTCGACTATTCGCTTAGCGCAGTTGCTTGGTGAGTTTTGTGATAGGGAAAGGTGTGAAGAGAAGCTGTCTCAGCGCTCCAGCATTATTGAAAAGGGTGTATGCTTCATAAGAAGGCGCTTGTCAGCTCCGCGTTCTCAGCTGGCGCACTCTCGTGTCAGATCTGAGACGCTGTTTGGCCAATCAGCACCGCTCGCCATTTAACACCGCGAGAGAGAAACGCGGCAAACTGCTGCTGCTTGGGCGGAAATGGAAAACGTATGACACGCGCGCGCGCGTTCTGGTGGTTCAGCCGCTGGAGGCGACGTGGTTTAACGCCATGCGGCGCCGCGCCAGTCGGTCCAACGCATTCCTGCTGCAGAGCCACGCTTGGTGCGCATCGCATTCCCAGAGCAGCTAGGACGAGCGCTCTGTCTGACAGGCAGACGATGACAGCAGGACGACGAGGACGACGACAAATGGCAAAGGCAGTCGTGGTAACAGTGTCGACAGTCTATTGCGGCGTGAGCTCATTGACTGACTTACCAAGAAGCTAGGCGACCGACTCGTCCTGTGCTCATCGTCGTGGCGCCATGGCGGAGCGATTGTACGACGAAGGTGAAGGTGACGTGCCCGAAGTCGCTGTGAATATCCCAGACGACGAAGACTTCTCGATCGTTCTCGACCATGCGACGCCGCCAGAGCAATCGAATCACAACGACGGCGCCTCCTCCTCCTATGATATAACTGCGCAAGCGACGGAAGAGTGCGGAAACGAACACGCAGACGCCGCCGCGCCTAACAAGCTGCAGCAGTTCGTGGGCAAATGCAAGATCCAGCTCGCGGTGCACAACCCGCTGCCGCCGCTCTGTCGAGCGCTGCAGGAGTCGCACTTTCCGCTCGAGCACGAGCTGTCGATCGAAGAGCTGCGAGCGCGGCCGCAGCCGCGAGAGTTCTGGCAGCGCGCGCTTCGTCCAAATGACAGCGACGACCTCCTCGCGTCCGACCTCGAAGCCGCGCGTGGCGGTCACGACGATGCGCTGAAGATGAGCCTCCAGCAAGGACGAGACGAGCTCGTGGTAGCGAACCTGAGCTTGCCGATCCAGCTCGCGTTCCGCCAGAGCGTGCTGCGCTCGCTGGCGTTCACGAAGTGCGGTATTGCGCTGACCGTCTGCGCGTGCATCGCCGCGCTGCCGTTCAGCGAGTGGCGCGAGCAGAACGAAGCCTCGGGGTCTTGGCTGCCGCACGTGATGCTCGCGTCCTGCTGTTCGCTGTACGCGCTGCTGCTGGGACTTCTCTACGGCGTCCGCTTCGATTTCCCGACCAACGGCGCCGTGCTCGTCTTCCTGCTGTGCGTGGAGCTCTGCTGTTGGGTGCTCTCGTGCCTACTTGTTAATGTGCACGCGATCGCCGCCGTGTGTCTGCTGTACACGCTCGTGATGCTCGTGATGTACCCCCTCGCCACGCGTCGCTGGAAGTCACAAGCCTCAATAGAGGACCACGAGCTGCTGCATCCAGTGAGCGCCGCAACGCTCTCGGTGCTGCTGGTGCTCGCTGCTGCAGTCGCCGTGTTCTGCTCCAGCGTAGCTCCTCAAATGCGAGCAGCTGCGTCCCCATTCACTCTCGCCGGCGTCCTCACGAGCGTGGCGCTCGCGGGACTCTGGACGGGGCTGACGCTGCTCTGCATGGCCGCGTCGCTCGCGCCGGAAGAGCACGCGCGCTGCCTCGTCTTCTACCACAGCGACATGGTCGTCGCGTGCGGTGTGCTGCCTCTGCGGTGGCTGCAGCGCCAATGCCGCCGCAGTCTCTGCCGCCGCGCGTCCGTGCGGACGCTCATGGCGAGGATGCAGCCGAAGGGACGGGACGCCGCAGCCTCAGCTGTGCGCGCTGACCACACGCTGCAGGACGGACATGGCCGCTGTGGAGATGGCGAATGCGCCGATCGCAGCGGCGTGGGTCCGGTAGAAGACGCGCGGCGCTTCAAGGATCACTCTGGCGGCGACCGGGCTGCGGTCGCAGTCGCCGCGAGTGCCTCTGCATCCGCGAGCGCGTCATCTCCCACGGTTGTCGGCGGCGGCGGCGCTTCCCGTCGTAGAAGCTCCTTCGCGGAGGTGGTGTGAGCGAGTGAATACTCGCCGGCGATGTGTCTCTGTCTGGTAATCTTTGTACGGTAGTGTCTCGTAGAGGTCGTGCGCGCGTGTGTCTCTCTGTCTGTGTAGAGTGTGTCTAGCGCAATACACCCGCTTTTCGTTGAGCATGGGCCGCCGCGGCTTCTACCTCCCATGCGCATGAGATACATGCTTCGGGCGGGAGCGGCATTGTTGACGGTGGAGTGGCCATTGCCGCGGACGACGCCCGCGGCATGATGCCGAACTGGGCGAATGTCGGCGTTTGGTTTTTGGCTCTGTCCCCCTCCACAGCCTTTCCCGATGTGGGTGCGTCGGCGACAGATGGGGCGTGCGCGACCATTCGAAAAAAAAACCAGCTCAGCAATCGCGGCGAGAATGGCAAAAGACGGTGCGTTGGCTTGATAATCGTAGGAGAGTCTCTGCGAGCGCGCCGCGTTTTGCGACGGAGAGCAAGTTGCGACCGTGTATCGAGGTCAAGTTGTGAGCTGTCGCGGCGTTGTGGTTCAGGAATGTGCACCTTCTCTGACCAGCTGTTCGCTCGGAACGTTCGCAGTCCGCTCCCACATCGCACGCTCTCAGTCCAGTCGCATCGATTTTCGCAGGTATCACTTGTGTTTCGCAGAGTGCGCACTCTCAGACTTGATGGCACCATCTTAAGCATCCAACCGCTTTCTGCAGTCAGTACCGACTCAACGATCGCTTAATCCGCCACTGCTCGTTTCCCAAACAGCGCCGGCAGGGAAAAGAGCGGGTTGCCTCGCGTGCGCTGCGAGCCAAGTGCGGAAACCAGGTGGCGACGTCCGGACCCTGCCCATGCGGCCGGTGGGCGTCTCTGTGCGGCATGCTCACTGCTGTCGCCCCATGCGCGCCAAGCAAACGGCCAAAGGAGCTCTTCGCATGCGCTCACTCCCATTAATTCTCTCTGAATACCCGCGTCCATCCTCTCAACTGCACCACGAGGCACGAGGACGAGCGAGCTATAGCGGCTGAGTAGATTCACACACACGACACGACAAAACCCTCACGAGCATCAAGCGATCGTCTGCGTGCGTCACCTCTCTCTCTCTTTCTCTCCATGCCCGTCGGCAGCTGCAGGCGGCGTCATGGCGTCCGCAGGCAGGTGCTGATGGCGGTGATGACAGTGATGGCGCTCGTGTTCCTGACGGACGCTCACGCGACGAGCAGAGCCGATGTCGCCTCCAGCGTGCGCGCGGACAGCAACGTGTACGACAGTGAAGACGCCACGGCGGCGGCGTCTTCGCTCCGCGGCAGTGACGAGAGCCCAGAAGCGAGCAGCTCCGAGAGCACGACGAACGAGGAGCGCTCGTACGACTTCCAGACCGCGCTCGAGAACGCGTGGGATCTGCTCCGGACGCGTACCCTGCGACCCAAGGAGTCGACAGCGAACGAAGCTGACGAAGACGACTCGAGCGAAGCGACGCCGACGCCGACCCCGACGCCGAAGCCTAGCTCGTCGGTGATTAAAGCCGATTCCCTGTCTCTGTCCGCAGACGATGCCGTGACGGAAGCGCTGAAGACTGCGACGCCGACCACCAGCCCGTCTCCAGCGCCAGCAGCTACGACAGCCGCGCCGCCGAAGAGCACGCCAGCACCAGTCGCGACCGCAACGCCAGTCGTGACGCCAGCAGAGGGTCCTCCGGCGGCGACTCCAATCCAGACAGCGACTCCGTCAACACCAGCGCCTTCTCCGTCGCTCAGTGCCGCCGAGGACTCGAGCGCCAGCAAAGCGTCGACCTCGTCGTCGAAAGGGAGCCTGGACACGGAGGAGCTCGTGAAGAACGTCAACATCAAGTCAGGGTCGACGAGCTCGAGCTTCGACGAGACCATCGTGGTGATCATCATCGGCGGGCTCGCGGTCATCGGCGTGGTCGTGGCCGTGATGTCGCGCAAGATCTCCAAGGAGACCGGTGACGACGAAGCAATACGGCGCGCGAGCTCGTTCGGCCACCACGCCCACATGTAGCTCCTGCGTCATTTTGCCAGGCGTGAGAGAGAGAGCACGAGTGCGCCGTTATTATCTTTTTTTCTTAGAAAATACTTATAGTGTGGGAAGCGAGCGAGCAGTGGAAGAGAGCGAGCCAAGAGACCGAGGGGGAGCAGGAAGCAAGAAGCAAGAAGGACGGCACGGAGCCACGTGTCGTCGTCTACGTCAAGTGTCGTACAGCGAGGGAAGAGAGTGGCGAGCGCCTGTATGCAGCAGCCACAAGAAGCAAATATACTCGCATAGTTTGGTGTCGTAACAGAGTGGCTTCACAGCATCATGCTCCGGAGCTCTTCGTGCATGAACCAGGACGTCCACATCACAAGCAAATAGTCCGAAGAAGCACCATGAGCATGTGTGCTTTCTATTGACGTCGCGGCATTACTCTCTCGGCGCTGCAGCCAGAGCGCTCGTCTTCACTAACCCAGCACCAGAGCGAGCGCCTTTGCCGCAAAAAAGCACCAGCCCGTGCTCAAGTCGCTTACGCGGACTTTGGCTTGGAGTACGCGCGGTTGCGCTGCGTGAGCATGTGGCCGTACATGACCGGGAGCCCAGGCACGTACACGACGAGCGCGAGGATGACAACGACGTAGAGCGAGAGCGCGACGTTGTGCGTGTTCGGGAGCTGGATCGAGTACGCGCCGGTGGAGAGGAACGAGAGCGAGCTGACCATGCAGAGCACCTCGCCGGCGACGCCCGACGGGTAGAGCACCATGAAGAGGTGGTAGCGCAGGAACGTGAGGAATGCCGGCACCTTGTTGTACAGGTTGAGCGCGTAGAACGAGTAGCGCGGCACCTCAACGAGTCCCCAGCTGATGACCATGAGCGGGAAGCCGAACTGGTAGCGCGAGTCCGGACAGAGCACGTTGATGCCCCACACGAGCCACAGGCGCGAGCTCACTGCATGTAGTTGCGCAGTGACGACAGAAAACAAGTTAGGCATCTGCTTTCGCGAGGTGATCGGATCATTCTGTCATTCGATGGGATGGGATGCATGCAAACCTTGCATGAGCGTCGAGCCGAGCGGCGAGCGCACAAAGCCGACCGCGGCGTGCACGATCTCCATCACCGCCATGGTTTGCACGACCTTGAGCGGGAAGCTCACGGCGTCCCAGGCCGCGCGCGCGACATTGTCCCAGTCCTTGCCGTCGCTGCGCGCCGCGAGCACGGTCGTGGCCGTGACGTAGAGCACAAACGCCCAGCCGGCACCCGAGAGCGCGTTGAACGCCAGCAGGTAGAGGTTCAGGACCGCGCTGTTCTTCGCCATCGTAGAGAGAGAGAGAGAGAGAGAGAGAGAGAGAGAGAGAGA
>JAADWH010001058.1:0-10107 GCA_023335995.1 Globisporangium nagaii
CCGTCTAAAATGAAACAGCGGAATAGCGTAATCTTCCTGGGACATGAAGACTGTCACTCACGACCGTAAATAGAGAGTGCGTGCTGATTCGTAGTCAGCATTTGTCCATTTTGATCTTCTGTCCTTTCGTGTCCATTCATCCAGTTGATGCAAGCGAGATGTCGATGATCCTCCACGGTGCTGCAATGAGCAGCTCATTCTCAAATCTTCTCCACACACACACAAGCACAAGCACAAGCACCATGAGCTCCACCCCTCAGATCAAGCTGTCGTACTTCAACCTCGCCGGCCGCGGCGAGCTCTCGCGCCTACTCTTCACGTTCGGCGGCGTGGCGTTCGAGGACGACCGCGTGGCGAACTTCGCGGCGCTCAAGCCAAAGTGCCCGCTGGGCCAGCTCCCAGTCGTCGAGGTGGACGGCTCGTTCTTCTGCCAGAGCGCCGCGATCCAGCGCTACGCCGCCAAGCTCGGCGGGCTGTACCCTGCGGAGCCGCTCGCGGCGCTGCACGCGGACATGATCTCCGAGACGCTCGGCGAGCTCTTCTCCGCGTACGTGAGCATCCGCTTCCACGAGAAGGACGAGGCTGCCAAGGCCGAGAAGTTCGAGAAGTTCGCGGCGGAGACGCTGCCAAAGGTCTTCGGCGCGCTCGAGCGCATGGTCCAGGGCGAGTTCTTCGGCGGCGCCAGCGCCTCGTACGCGGACGTGCACCTCTTCGACGTCGTGCACAACGCCGTGAGCGCGAGTCTGCCGGACTTCTCCATGACCGCCTACCCAAAGCTGCAGGCGATCGTCGCGGCCGTCAAGGCGAACGCTCACGTCGCCGCCTACCTCGCCAAGACCCAGTAAATGCGCCTGCTGTCTGGAAGGCGACGCTGTCCTCATGAACAATTCAGTCTTTCCGTCGTAAAGAGCCTAATAGAGTGCGCTTTCATTTCTCCGTGCTGCGCTCTGCTGCTGTGTGCTACCGAGGCGGAATTCCTTGCTCGTCTTGATGAGTGCGCGCCGCGTGTTGCGTCGAGAGTAGAGAGCAGAGCTCGTGTCTCGTGTACAGCGCAGCCGCTTTTAGCCAATCACCGCCGAGTGACGGTTTGCACCTTTTCCTCTCAACAGAGCACTCCGAATTGGAAAGTCATTCTCGATCTTTCCACGAAGAGCGCAAGAGACCAAGACCAAGACCTCCGACATGCCGCAGCTCAAGCTCACGTACTTTAACGGCACGGGCCGCGCCGAGCTCGCGCGCCTGGCGCTCCACTACGGTGGCGTGGCGTTCGAGGACGAGCGCATCGCGCACGCCGAGTTCGCGGCACTCAAGCCGACGCTGCCGCTCGGCCAGCTGCCGACGCTCACCGTGGACGGCGTCGTGTACTCGCAGAGCATGGCGATCGCCAGATACGCCGCCAAGCTCGCGGGTCTCGACGCCGCGAACCCGGTCGACGCGCTGCGCGTGGACATGATCTCGGAGACGCTCAGCGACCTGCGCGGCGTGTTCTCGGCGATCATGTACCGCGAGCCTGACGCGATGCTCAAGGCGGAGAAGACCAAGAAGATGCTCGAAGAGGCGGTGCCGAAGGCGTTCAACGTACTCGAGGGCTTCGTCGCCGGTGCGTTCTTCCTGGGCGACAACCGCGCGTCGCTCGCGGACCTGCAGCTCTTCGATGTGATCGTGAACGGTCTGCAAGCGAACTTCCCGGACTTTGACGGCGCGGCGTTCCCGAAGCTGCTCGCTGTGGTGGAGAACGTTAAGGCGAGCGCCAACGTCGCCGCGTACCTCGAGACCCAGAAGAAGTAGGAGCGCTCTGAAGACGAGTAAGAGTGATGACGGCAGTGAATGAATGTTGCGTACCGCCGCGAGAAGAAAACAGAAATACATGGTGTCTGTGTGAGACTGCGTCTGTGCATGAAGCTCCATGCTCCACGCGTTCGGATCTCTCTGCTCCATCTTCACTCTCGAGACTGTCGATGAAGCAAACGAGCCGTGAGAAACTGACACTCATGTACTAATCGCCTTCAAAAGCGGTTGCTCATGAAGAGTGATGGTCGCTTTTTGGACACGCTCGTCCCTCTTCCTGCAACACTGGAACACGCGGCAGCCGTTACATCCAGTCATTCCTGGTAGCAACGGCGATCTGAGACGAAAGAGCTGGTTGCCGCAACGGGGTCTTGCACTTGCCTCGCTCGCTCGCTCTCTGGCTCGCTCTCTGGCTGTCTGGTGTTGGGGTTGGCACCAGACAGCTCTCTTCAACCGCTTCATTCTCGAATCTCCGGTCGTCCCCACAAGCCTCCACCACCTTCACCTTCACCGCCCTCATCCCATCATGAGCCCTGCCCCACAGCTCAAGGTCACGTACTTCGACGGTACCGGCCGCGCCGAGCTCACGCGCCTGCTGCTCTCGTTCGGCGGCGTCGAGTTCGTCGACGAGCGCATCGCGAACGCCGAGTTCGCGGCGCTCAAGCCGACGCTACCGCTCGGCCAGCTGCCGACGCTCACCGTGGACGGCGTCGTGTACTCGCAGAGCATGGCGATGGCGCGCTACGCCGCCAAGGTCGCAGGTCTCTTCCCGGTGGACGCGGCCGCCGCGCTCCGTGCCGACATGATCTCCGAGACGCTCTGCGATCTGACCAGCGCGTTCGTGGCGATCGTGTGGGGCGAGAAGGACGAGGCCGTCAAGGCCGAGAAGTCCAAGAAGTTCATCGACGAGACCGTGCCGAAGGCGCTCGGCGTGCTCGAGACCATGGTGCAGGGCAAGTTCTTCCTGGGCGACAGTGCGTCGTACGCCGACGTGCAGCTCTTCGACCTCGCCGCGAACGGCATCAAGCCATTTTTCGCCGACTTCTCCACCGCCGCATTCCCAAAGCTCGAGGCTGTGATGGAGAGCGTCAAGGCGAACGCCAACGTCGCCGCGTACCTCGCCAAGCACCAGAAGTAGATGCGTCGCGCAGAAGGCCCTTGGTCTTTGTATTTGAGAAATGAGTTAGATCCCGACCAAATGAACAAACAAGTCTCACGCTGCTCGTTGCTTCGCGTTGCGTAGTGGTGAACGGATGGACGGCTGGATGGATGAACGCAGAGAAGGAAGACACGCGTCGTCGCGACGGCGTCTGCATGTGATGCCGATGCTCTCTCAGAGAAGTGAAGAAGATGCTTCATTTAGCTACTGGAGCTTAGAAACCCTGGAACAACCGATGCTCTCTCAACCAAACGCGTGATTGGTTGAGACCGTCACTCTGTGTTTCAGCACACACTCCGATTGCGCAATCTCTTCCTCGACTGCGATTGAAGCGAACAAGAAGCAACCGAAGCTGAGGCACTCTGTTTCCCTCCACATCGCCACCACCCCGCTGCAGCAGCAGCAGCGTCTCAACGAGCTCTCATTCTCGATTTACCTCGCTCCACCCAGTCCCCACTGCACTCAGCAAGCCTCTCAACACCTTTCCAAACCATGAGCGCTCTCCGTCTCAAGCTCACGTACTTCGACATGGCTGGCCGTGCAGAGCTCACGCGCCTGATCCTTGCGTACGGTAACGTCGCGTTTGTGGACGAGCGCGTGTCGGACCCCGCGTTCACGGCACTCAAGCCGACTCTGCCGCTCGGCCAAGTCCCCATCCTGGAAGTGCACGGCGAGACTTATGCACAGAGCATGGCGCTCGCGAGGTACGCCGCGAAGCTGAGCGGACTGTACCCACAGGACGCTGTCGCTGCGCTCCGCGCCGACATGGTCTCGGAGACGCTCTCAGAGCTGCGCAACAAATTCTCCGGCATTCTCCACGGCGGTTTCGACGACGCCACCAAGACGCAGAAGTTCCAGGACTACAAGGACGAGACGATCCCAAAGGTCTTCGCTGCGCTTGAGGCGATGGTGCAGGGCAAGTTCCTCGCGGGCGACGACGAAGTGTCCTACACCGACGTGCAGCTGTACGACTTTGTGGAGAACGTGCTCTGGAAGCGTCTGTCGCTCTCGATCACGGCGCCGTTCCCGAAGCTGCAGAGCGTCGTGGACAACGTGCAGGCGCTCCCGACCATCGCCGCGTACCTCGCCACGCAGCAGAAGCTGTAAGGCGCGACAGCAGCAGTGCTGACTGCAGTTCAGGAACGCTTCCATTCTCTCTTCGTCTAACACACCAATTGATTCCTACTCGTTGCATCCTCGTTTGAACTCAACGCTCGATCAGTGCGTTGTGGTGCTTCTTCTGTTCCCGTCAAAACTCTCGAGCATTCTGCATGTGCAAATCGCCAGCGTGGAGTCGCTTCCTGCTCGGACGCGCTCACATCGAGTCGCTTGAGAGTCCAGGAAGGTGCGTCCCACTCACTTCAGCTGTGGAAGCTCTGTGGTGTCCGGAAATCGTTGGCTTACCGTCGCTTGCGCGCCATTTCAGCGCATTGGAGACTTGAAATCTCGGCTTCGCGCCAAAACGGCGCGCTCTCACGCGCACGACCTCACACGACTTCACATGAGAACCAGTTCCGCAGCGTGTGCCGTCGATCTCTTCGAAACCGCGACTCACTTCCCAATTCGCGCTCTCAGCCATCAAGCACCAGCAGCGCCACGCTAGCCACTCAAGCACTCCCCATGAGCTTCTCTCCGCAGCTCAAACTGACCTACTTCGAGGGCACTGGTCGCGCCGAGCTCGTGCGCCTGCTCTTCGCGCTCGGGGGCGTCGCGTTTGAAGACGAGCGCATCGCGCACGCCGACATGGCCGCGCTCAAGCCGTCACTGCCGCTGGGCCAAGTGCCGGTGCTCCAGGTCGACGGCGTCGTGTACGCGCAGAGCTTCGCGATCGCGCGGTACGCGGTCAAGCTCGGTGGTCTCGAGCCGCACGACGCGGCCGACGCGCTGCACGTGGACATGGTCTCCGAGACGATTCGCGACCTCGTCTCGGCTTTCATCTCGGCGTTCAAGGAGCAGGACGCGGCCAAGAAAGCCGAGATCACGGCCACGTTCCAGAATGAGACCGTCCCGAAGGCGTTCAGCGTGCTCGAAGGCATGGTGCGCGGCGCGTTCTTCCTGGGCGACGACCGAGCGACGATGGCGGACGTGCACCTGTTCGACATCGTGCACAACGCGCTCGTGCCGGTGTTCCAGTTCTCAATGGCGCCGTTTCCGAAGCTGAGCGGAGTGGTGGAGAGCGTCAAGGCGAACGCCAACATCGCCGCGTACCTGGAGAAGACAAAGAAGTAGTCGCCAACAGAGCACACCATCTGAGTTTGCACTTTGAATCACACTTTGCTATATCGTTCCGAGTCGCTACTGTCTTTCTTCTGCTCCTTCTTACTTGGCCAGATAGGCTGCGATGCGATCGTTCGCTCGGACGCTCTCGACTACTCTCTCCAGCTTCGGGTGCGCGTGCATGCTGAAGTCCGGGTAGAACGGCTTCAATCCGTACTCGACAGCCTCGAAGAGCTGCACATCGGCCATCGAAGCGCGGTCGTCGCCCAGGAAGAACGCACCGCGCACCATGCTCTCGAGAGCTGCGAGCATCTTTGGGAGCTCTCCAGCAAACAGCGCAGCTGCCTTCTCTGCCTTTGCAGCTTCGTCGGCGGTGCGGAAGAAAACCTGCGTGATGATCTCGACCAGATCCACCAGCGTCTCGGACACCATGTCGACGTGGAGCGCCTCGATGTGGTCGTGCGGGTACAAGCCGCTCATTTTCGCAGCGTACCGGGCGATCGCCATGCTCTGCGAGAAGACAGCGCCGTCGATGTGGAGAACAGGAACCTGGCCGAGCGGCAGACTCGCCTTCATGGCTCGGAACTCTGGACCGGACACGCGGTTGTCTTCGAACGCGACGCCGCCAAAGGTGAAGAGCAGGCGCGCGAGCTCGGCGCGACCTCCAAAGTCGAAGTACGTGAGCTTGAGCTGTGGCTGCACGTGCATTGTGAGGTGCAAGCGCTCTCGTTGCTTCTCGCGCGCTGCTCGCTGGGCTGGAAATTGGCGAGTGAGTGCGGCTTTAGAGACCGAGTCGTATTGGAGTTGTGATGGGTCTCGCCGCCTGCGACTCGCCACTTGATGTTTGTATTCGCAGGTGCAGCCAACCCTTTTGTGTTTGACAAAGCGTGCTTGGCTCGCATGAACGAGACATCGGCGCCATGTCCTGCAAGATCACAACGTAAAGCATCGAGCACCTCATAGCAGAGAGAGAAAGCAGGAGGATCTGTGGACCGGTTGGCAGGCAACCACCAAAGCTCTCGAATGTGATTCGATACGCTTTCTGCGACCTTGGACTGTTTGATATTCCATCTTTTCTTCAGACAGACGGATCTTAGACCATGGAGGTATGGAGAGATGGAGAGATATTGAGATATTGAGAGAGAGATGACATCTTCGCACGTCGTCTGTGCGCTTGAACCTTCCACCGGCCGAGAGGCGTCACCGCCGTCGCTGCTGCGTATCGTGCGCTAGGCTTACGCATCCTTCATGTACGTGTCCATCTCGCTGTCCAGATCCGCCGCGCTTTTGGACGGCGCGTTGTCGCCACGGCTACAAAATCACAAGCCACACGAGCACCAGTTAGTGGACGAACCACTCTGCATTCCTGACAGTCACACAGTCACAGCGCTCGCACCTTTGAGCACGGCCACCTCCGCGACCACCTCGACCGCCGCTACCACGACCTCTCTGCTGATCTTGGTGGCCGCGACCCTTCTGCTCCGGCTCACGGTTGCGATCATTGCGGTCACGGTCGCCGCTAAGATTTAACAAGTGAAACAACGCGCTCGTGAGCTATTGAGCGCACGGCTAGCGAGATCACATCGGCAAAAACAAGAGAGTGACGTACCCAAGCGAGACCTTGAACTTCACGTCCTTGTCGTCGCGCAGCGCAGTGCCGAACAAGCCTTTGCGCACGTTCTTGTCTTCGTCGAGCGAGAGCTGCATCGGCTGCCCGTCCAGCGTGCGACCTAGTGGCAGCGATTACGTCAGTCGCATACCAACTCAAGCATGCACAGAACAACTGCAGCAAAGACAACAGCACGCGACAACTCACCGTCGTACTGCTTGAGCGCCTTCTCGGCGTCCGACTTGCGCGCAAACCAGACGCGCGCGATGCCCTTGGATCGTCCCGAGCGGTCGTACACGATCTCTGCCTTCTTCACCTCGCCGACCGTGCCGAAGAGCTCGCGCACGTCGTCTTCGAGGATGTCGAACTTGAGGTTCTTCACGAGAATCTTCGTGCCCTGGCTCCCAGCGTCCTTCGAGCTCGCGCTGCCAAGACGGGACAGAATGGAGCTACTGCCTGCTCGGGGGTGAAAACAACACAGCGACGGTGGGTCAGCCATCGCCTTCCCATGGAGCTTGTTTGCAGCACCGCCGACGCACCTTTCTTGCCGCCTCGAGCCTGCTGCTTGACGACCACCGCGCGCTTCTTCGCGGCGCCGCTCTTGCCGCCACGCGGACTGTCGTCTTCGACGTCCATAGCGTCGTCGTCGTCGCCGTCTCTCTTTCACATCAACGGGTTCAGAATCGCACGTTAAAACTCCCTCCCTCCATCTCTCTCTCTCTCTCGCTCTCTTTCTCGCGCACTCAGTCGTAGGGACGCAACAACAGCCAGCTGCGCGATCGTCTCGAGCACAAGAAGCGGCGCCAGACGCACACACACTCGGCGTATTCTGCGAATGGCTCGGTGCGTCCGTCGTCCCCCGACTCGCACTGCTCCTTTGTGCGCTCGCGCTCGCGCGCTGCGTGCTGCGCGTGCGGTGTAGATTCGTGTTCAAAGCGGTGGGTCACTTACAGATCGTCCGTACGGCTGGTTGCGAGCACCGCTGCCGCTGCCGCCGCCGCCGCCACGCTTGCGCTGCTGGCGACCGCGCACCGGGCCAGCAACGGCCTCGGGCTTGCTCGCGCCCTTGCCCTTCGCGGCTCTCGACGCTGCGCGTGAGTCCGGGTTCGCCGGCGTTTTCTTCTTCTTGGCGATCAGGTCGTCGAGACTCATATCGAGCGACGCGAGGATGGACGACATGGTGGCGAGTGGTGGTTGTGAAGGGCGGAGCGGTCGGAAAAAAGTCTGTGGGGAGGACACGAGAGAGGGAGAGTCAGCTACATGCCACAGAAGGCTGTCGTGCACGCGCACACACCGCCCGCTGTGGTCGGCGGTGCGGTGCGGCCCCATGCAGAGAGAGACAGAGAGCGACGCGCGCGCACCGTGCTTTGCTTTTTTGTATCGGGTGTGAAACCTCGATGCGAGGAGGAAAAAAGCCCCCTTTTTCATCCGACAAAGTGGGGAGCCACGAAAGAAATACTTTGGAAATAGCCACGGCTCCATTTCAGTATATCTTGGATGCCTGTCGGAGGTTGCTAGTAAACGCAAGATGTGGCTAATTCAGTGCAGCAGAATATATCTCTTGAAACAGTGCAGCAGGTTTTGCTATTTGCAGCAACCAGACCGTTCGCAATGTTAATCTCATATCTATAGCATTCACTTCACTATACTCGAGAACTATGCTGTATTCTCTGCTAAATTGCAAATATGCTGTACTTATTCCGCAATTTCAAAGACTTCCTTGACCAAATGCGCAGAAAAGCGTGCATTAGCGGCTAATCATGTAGTTTTCGTGTTAAACTCGTTTTGACATCATATTCAGTATCGAGGGATTATTCATTTCGACAACACCAAGCGCAAAATGGCTCTCCTCACTGGCTCAAGAAGGCAGCGATGTGCGCATTCGCCTTGACGCGCTCGACGATCGCGTGAAGCTTCGGGTGCGCCGCCAGGCTGAAGTCGGCGTAGCTCGCCAGCAAGGTGCTGGTCACGTCGAGCAGCTGCACGTCGGCCATCGAAGCGCTGTCGTCGCCCAGGAAGAACTCGCCCTGCACCATCATCTCGAGCGCGGTGAGCACGCGCGGAGCCGTCTCGTTGAGGAAGATGGCCGTCCGTTCGGCTTGCAGCTCCGCGTCCGGCGTGCAGATGACAGCGTGCGAGCGCGTCCCCAAGTCCGCGAGCGTCTCGGAGATCATGTCGACGCGGAGTGCCTGGACCGGGTCGTGAGGGTACAGTCCACTCGCCTTCGCGGCGTAGCGCGCGATCGCCATGCTCTGCGAGAACACGATGCCGTCGACCTCGAGGATCGGGAGCTGGCCGAGCGGCAGACTCGCCTTCATCGCGTCGAACTCAGACTTCGACACGCAGCTGTATTCGAACGCGACGCCACCGTAGGTGAAGAGCAGGCGCAGCAGCTCGGCTCGACCGGCATAGTGAAAGTACGTGAGCCTCAACTGAGGAGCTGTCATTGCGCTGGCTGGGAGCTGCGGGCTGACGGTTGCGTGGGTAGCTTAGCGAGGCGAATCGGAGAATGGATGCCAGGAGAGCTGGGGCTCCGAGAATGCTTCGTGCTCGCACGACGGGATCACAGCGCTAGGAAGTGCTCATCCATGTGAATGAAGTGAGCGAGCAAACACTCCTGAGATCCGACCGACGCTCTGATCGAGTGCCAAGAGCAGCAGCTCCGTCCAGACCAGCCATCCTCGGTGCATCAGCACTCGGTGCGTGTCAATGTGTGGGTCTTAGTGAGCGTGCGCAGCAGAGCATCATGACGAGAAGAATTCACACGCGGTATTAAGCTGCATTCGCGCGTTTACTATGCGTGGAGGAATGTGTTTGGACTGATCGCTCCGCGCTACGAAGCTGTCCTCGCTTCACTTCTCACATACAAGTCGCTTACTTGGAGAGGTAGGCAGCGATGTGCGCATTCGCCTTGACGCGCTCGACCACAGCGCTGAGCTTCGGATACGCGGCAGTGCTGAACGCGGGAAAGCTCATCGTGAAGGTGCGTACCACGTCGAGCAGTTGCACGTCGGCCATCGAAACGCTGTCGTCGCCCAGGAAGAACTCGCCCTGCACTATCGTCTCAAGCGCGGTGAGCACGCGTGGAGCCGTCTCGTTGAGAAAAACTTCTGTCTTCTCGGCTCTCGCAGCAGCGTCCGGCGTGTGGAACATGATGCCAGCGTAGACGTTCCCCAGGTCCACGAGCGTCTCGGACACCATGTCGACGTGTAGCGCCTGCGCGGCGTCCGCGGGGTACAGTCCGCCGAGCTTGGCGGCGTAGCGCGCGATCGCCATGCTCTGCGCGTACACGACGCCGTCGACCTCGAGGATCGGGAGCTGGCCGAGCGGGAGG
>JAADWH010001059.1:0-10077 GCA_023335995.1 Globisporangium nagaii
AACAACAACTCGACGAGCACTTCGACGCTCTTACCTTGTTGTGCATCATGGAGTGCGGCCCCACTCGAACTCGGACTCCCTGGTGCAATCAAATCAAACGCTCGTTAGAAACGTAACCCAGAGAACATATAGAAATCAACTGCTGAAAGCGCATCGCCTTGCGAAGCTGAGAGCTTGGAGCTCGGCTTCCTTGCTTGGGTTGAATCCAGGAGCACCCAGACAGCAACTCCTCAGCGGTGGAGCTCGATCAGGAGAGCGCAAATCTGTACCGAAAAATCACACTCATGAGCAAAAACGACACAAAAATATATAGAAGATGCAAAACTCAAACTCATCGTCCGACTCGTAAGCGTCCACACGCACACGTCAACGCGTCTCGACGCGGAGGGCAGCAGCTCGAGCAGCTTGGCTGCAGCGGCACGGTGGCGCGCGCCACGCAACACAAGCAGCTCGTCCGCTGCGCGCTGTCGGGGAGGGGCGAGGATCCGCTGAACATTAGAGCGCGAGACTCGGAAGCCGAACGTGGCAGTGGCTTGCACAGGGACTGCTTGCTGCGAGAGGGCCGGGCGATCTGCAGTCAGCAAGCGCACGATATCGCGCTGCATGTCCGTGAGTGCAGGTACTGTTCCGCGAGTGGCGATCGCTCTGGGTGTTGGCAGTATCACTGGGTCGGCTTGGAGGCGCAGGATCTCGGCGCGCAGGTCGGCTTGTTGCGCGAGTCTGCCGCGGGTGAGGATCATGCTGGCTTGGTGGTGGTGGTGGGGGGGGGGCTTGAGAAATGAGCGAGCTTGCTTGGAGAGCGGGAGCTCTCGTGCATCGCGCCACGCCTCCGTGTCTACAACGCTCGCGGCAGACTCCACGGATGCGATCTGGTGTGGATCGCTTGAGTATAGAATGACCATCACTCGCTGTACTCTTCGCTGAAGCTCAATATTTGTGCTAGGACTCCTTACTTGTTAAAAATTGGAAAACGCTGTGTGATGCGCAAACAACCAAACACCCAGTCTGGGTCGATATGCTTGCGAGCTTGGGTGGCTGGGAGATTACGTAGCCGGGTGGCTGGCTGGTTTGCAGGTTTTTGCTCCTCCTTCACACAAAACCGCACTTTTCCACTGCGAAAACTCATTTCGCAGCATTCCGACACCAGCCAGCGATCCACTCGATGGCCGACCTCCTCGCCGCCGTGGCGGCTTCGCACGACGGCAGCGCGCAGCAGCACATCCTCGGGGGCAAAGACGAGAACGGCGCGGTTATCGGCCTCTCCAGCGACCAGCTCGCGAGCGTGAAGGAGAGCGCGATCTCCTGGGCCGCGGCGCACGGACTGCTCGTGGGCTGGCGCGACCCCGCGAGCAAGGCGCCGAGCGCGATGTTCACGCACATCCCGTTCTGTCTGCTGCCGGTGCAGGTGCGCCGCGCTGCTGTTGCTATGGACGAGGGCTGTGTGCAGACACCGATTGACCCATTCTGTGTGTGTATGTTTGTATGTGAGCGCAGCTGCCAAAGGCGCAGTTTGAGCATGGCGTGGCGCTCTCGCCCGTGTACGGCCGCCTCGTGGACCGCGTGAGCCGCGACATCGACTGGCTGCACTCGACCGTCTCCACGTGCGTTGCTCTGCACGGCTGCTGTTATTGCATCCTGTTTGTTTTCATTTTGTGTGCGTGCTTGTCGTGACTCACTTGGGAATGCTGTTCTTGTTCTTCTGTGTGCTGGCAGTGTCGTTGCGGAGGACGCGTTCACGGGCCGCTTGCTCGAGCTCTCGAAGCTCGTGCAGGCCGAGGGCGTGCAGCAGAAGGCGTACCTGGGGATCCACCGCTCGGACTACATGCTGCACGAGGCGCAGGCGGACACGCCGAACGACCAGCAACGCCTGCTACAGGTGGAGCTCAACACGATCTCGTCGTCGTTCGCGTGCATCAGCTCGCTCGTGTCCGACCTCCACCGCTTCCTCATCGACCGCCTGGGGACGGATATGCCGGCGCTCGAGTCGTACTACGCGCTGCAGGCGAGCGAGTTCAGCGCGCGTCTGCCCGCGAACGCTGCGATCCGCGAGCTGCCGGACGCGCTCGCGGCCGCACACAAGCACTACGGCGTCAAGGAGTGCGTTGCTCTGTGTCCTAGATGAGGGGATGAGAGCATGTTGCTGCTGGCGTCCTAACCTGTGTGTGTCTCTCTCTCTCTGTCATCGTGGTATCAGCGCGATCATCGTGTTCGTGGTGCAGCCGAACGAAGCGAACGCGATCGACCAGCGCTGGCTCGAGTTCAACCTGTGGGACCACCACGGCATCAAGGTGCTGCGCAAGACGCTCGCCGAGGTCGAAGCCGAAGCCACGCTCCAGAGTGACAAGCGCGCGCTGGTGATCGACGGCCATGAGGTCGCGGTGGCGTACTACCGCGCCGGGTACACGCCGACGGACTACCCGAGCGAGAGCGAGTGGCGCGGCCGCACGAAGATCGAGCGGTCGTTCGCGATCAAGTGCCCGTCGATCGCGTACCACCTCGCAGGCACGAAGAAGGTGCAGCAGGCGCTCGCGGAGCCCTCGGCGCTGCGCCGCTTCGTCTCGAACGACGAGGCGCTGCTGCTCGAGTCGTCGTTCGCGGGGCTCTACGGACTCGAGAAGGAGTCGCCGGAGACCGAGAAGATCAAGCAGATGGCGATCGCGAACCCGAAAGCATACGTGGTGAAGCCGCAGCGCGAGGGTGGCGGGAACAATCTGTACGGCGACGAAGTGGCCGACGCGATGAAGACGTTCTCGCCCACGGAGCTCGAGTCGTACATCTTGATGGAGCGCATCTTCCCGAAGGAGAACCCCGCGGTGCTCGTGCGCAACAGCATCACGGCGGCGGGCGGCACGATCAGCGAGCTCGGCATGTACATCACGAGCCTCTTCGACGACGGACAGGAGATCCTGAACAAGCACGCGGGCCACCTGCTGCGCACGAAGCTGTCGGGCACGGACGAAGGCGGCGTGGCCACGGGCTTCTCGGTCGTCAGCAGCCCGCTACTCGTGTAGTTTAGAGCACGACGGCTACCAGCAGCATCGCAAGGGCAAGGATGTCAGCCTCACCTCGCGCTCGGTATCTGGAGTCGCGATCGAGAGAGAGAGAGAGAGAGAGAGATGCTCAGCAAGAGGTCAGACTGAAGACGAAGGAGGAGGAGATGTGTGCGATGGCGATCGATTGGTTTCTAATACACCACTATTATGAGGAGAGTTGCTGTCAAGTTGGTCGTGGCATTGGTGACCTTTCACGACACACAGACACACACACTTCTCACGAACTCACGAGATATGCACCCAGCGCAGGTGGGTGCGGCACGAGCTACAGCGTGCATAGATGCGCATGTGACAGAGGCTGAGGGATGGATGGATCTCTGAGCGTGTGCATCTTGGTTGACTGCAGGATCAGGACGGCGGTGGTGGCGACACCAGCCAGCTCTTCCGCGTCGTGTACGATCCACACTGCGACCGCTTCTTCCTCCAGGACGAGCTCACAAGCAAGCCGACTCCAGCGCAGCGAGGCTCTCCAAGGCGACAAGCTGCCTCTGCTAAGAAGACCGAGGTGCCCTGGAGCGAGTGGGTGCTCCCGCCAAAGTCCGCGTCCAAGAAACAGCAGCAGCGAGTCCACGCGCAGCTCCGAGAAGGCGAGATGAAGAACTCCAGCGCGAGGACACAAGCCGACGGGATCGCAGGCGCCATGGCAACTCTCTCGATCCAGCCAGTCGAGGCACCGAATGCAACGGTCGGTGCTGCTTCTCAAGCCACGAACGGAGAAGCTGGAGCCGCAGCAGATCCGCCGACTGCAGAGCACGAGAGCAAGCATCTCCCTCAGCTCGACCTGTCCTCGATCACTGCAGCTCCTCCTTTCGTCAACGCCAGCAACCCACAAGACACCGCATCGTCCACTGTGATGACTGCTGCGAAGACAGCTGTAGCAGCGACGCCGTCGGTGAAGAAAGCGCGCATCCGCAGCTACATCGCGCACTTTAAACACGCGAACACCGCGCTGCCAGCATTTCCACACGAGCTTGTCGCGATCAGCAGCAACGAGGAAGGTGTCCACAGCGGCGACGAAGCCCGTGAGATCAGGTGGGAAGGCGAGCCGATTCGCGTCAGAGTGGCGTGCGAGAACAGCCGCGTTGACGACGACGACAGCACGAGTTCTCGTCCTCTCCATTCCACCAACAAGCAAGCACAACGCGATGGTGACGACGGCGTCGCCGTTCAGCACGTGTTTGAGCTCCAGCAGCTCCAGCGGATCCGCCCTCGTGCCGACGGCTTCCGCGACAACAACGTGAACGCCGACTGCACATTCACGCCACTCACGTCGCCTTCGTCGGCCTCGTCCTCGTCATCGCCATCGGCATCGCCATCATCGTCCTCGTCATTCTCGGACGACGGCGACGCGCTGCCGGTGTTCCACAAGGGCGACCGCGTGCTCTTCCGAGCCAAGCACCGGCGACGACTGCGCGGCAGAATCGCGCGCCGCATCAGGACATCGAGCTTCTACGATGTGCGAGCCGCGAACGGCACGCTCTTCCTCGCGGTCTCGGCGCTGCGCATCCGCCTGCTGCCCTCGGAGCTCGACGCGCCGCCGCCACTCGCGCACAACTTCCAGCGAGGCGACCGCGTGCTGTGGCTGCCAGCAGAGCACCAGCGCAGCCACGACGCGGACAGCGCGCTCACGTACAAAGCGCGAGTGCTGCGGCTGCGCTCGCTGCACCGCTTCGACATCCAGCTGCGCACCGGCCGCGTGCTCCAGAAGATCCCCTACGAAGAGCTCCGTCCACACTCGCATGACACATGAACGCAATGACACCGCAAGCGCAAGATCCGCAGAGCCAGCAACAGAACACTGCTCGCCATTTACTATCAACCGCGCTGCTAGCAGCACAGCACCTACCACTCTCTAAGAAGTATGGGGGGAACGCGGTAGCAGAGACCAAGATGCGGCTTGCTTACTTGGACTTGCGCTTGCCGCCGGCCGCCTTCTTCGCCGCCTTCTTGCTCTGGCGCACCACCGGCTCGCCACCGAGCGCGGTCTGAATCGTGTCGTTCCAGGCGTTCCACTGCGAGCCCATGCCCATGGGGTTGCTCCACGGACGGCGCAGGTCGCCCCACGCCTTCTGGCCCAGCAGCGTGATCTTCGCCAGCGGCGTCTGGAACACGTTGTACGGCTGCGTCACCGTCTGGATCACCAGCGGCGGGAAGAAGCCCCAGCGCGAGTGGATGAAGATCGTGATCGCCGAGCCGAGCGCGATCTGTTGCAAGTGTGAGTGAGTGAGTGAGTGAGTGGGCATGCGTACCATCACATGGGGGATGTCAGCGGGTGTGCATTGTATGAGCATCTGCGTAAGAGAGAGTGGGCGACGCTACCTTCTGCACTTCCTTCATCGTCTGGCGCATGTCGTACTCCGAGACCGTGATCTTCTCTTCGCCCTCACCCTCCTGGCCAAAGCCCAGATCCTCCTTCACAGTGATCACTCCCGGCTCCGTGTTTTTCTGGAAGCAGCCAAGCACTTAGTCTTCGTCGCACAAAAAATGCAATGACACAAGGGAACAAGGACGCACCTTGGCGCGGGTGTAGATCAGCAGCAGCGCGCTGAACACGAAGAGCTGCGAGATGCCGTACAGGCTGCGCACGATGATCGTGTGCGCTGTTGTCCACGTCATCACACACACACACACAAAGAGAAAGAGCACACTCGTTAGACGCACTCATGAGCACACACACACGAAGAGCTCTTTTGCAGCCGCGGACGCACTGTAGTTCTCCTTGTCCAGGAACGTGTTGCAGAGGAACGCGAGACCGAGCGTGACGCCCATCATCTTGATGTTCGGCGCCATCTTTTCCACACAGATGCTGGAGTAGCTGCTGCTGGGGGATCGGCGGGCAGAGAGAGAGAGAGAGTGCGACGCTCGTGCAGATCGCTCGATTCGCTTGGAGGGATCGGGGCGAGTTTGCGACTGACGCGTCTTCGCATCCCAATCGCCCCCTCACTTTCGGGACAACTCGCTTCAAACAGTGGCCTCTCCCTCGCTCTGCTGCCTGTCCCGAATGGAAGACTGATATGCGGGACACAGGAGCTTGCTGGCAAGAGCAGAGCGCCAAAAAGCCAAAAAGCCAAAAGAAGCGAGCAGGACGAAGCGCGTCGCTCTCGCCCTCGCTCTTCCTCTCGTCCTACTGCTCCCCCGACGCGCAGCGCATCTGCAGTCCGCGTCGCACTGGACACTCCGCGATCTCTTCCACCGTCTCGTGTTCTCCGCGTCCCACTCCGCTTCGATTTGATCGAGAACGAGCCCGGAAGCGTAGGAGGATCTCTGTCTGTGGACGCGAATCAACGCAAGCTCGAGGCGTGATGGCGCGGTTGAAGCAGGAGTGGAAGGCGCAGATGATGAAGAGCAAGCAGTTGGCGCCGTCAGCAGCAGCAGCAGCGCCAGAGCAGCTGCCGTCGTCGTCGTCGTCGCGTCCAGCACAAGCTGCCGCTGGTACCGCCAGTGCGACCACCATCGACCTGACGCTCGATGACGACTCGGAGGACGAGGACGAGTCGCTGCTGCTAGCAAGCCGCCACTATGCCTCGCGCTCTCCTCCACAGTACGCTGTCGCTGCTGTCGGTAGCAACGCTGCTGCATCGAAGGTATCGAGCGTGGAGAGCAGCAAGGAGGTGCGCGAGGAGTGCGACGGAGATGGCAGTCGGAGACCCGTCGACGAAGGCGAGCCGGTCGAGTCGGACGTTGACGAAGAGTGGCCGCAGTCCGGGCAGCAGGCAGTCCAGCCAGCGAGAGAGCTCACGAGTCGCCCAGTGCGCCAGCTGTCGTCGCTGTCGTTCTCTGATGGCGGTGACGAGGAGGAGTCAGAGGAAGACGAAGAGCTCCCGAAGCGAGTGACGGGGTCGCCGACAAAGCGCGCGTTGGAGCAGCTTCGCGCACCCAGCCTTGGCACGGAAGCAGCAGAGTCCGAGCAAGTTCAATGCGTCGGTCCGCCACGCGACGGTCAAGCTGCGAGTGCTGCGAGTGCTGCGAGTGCTGCGAGTGCTAACGGTGGTGAACAAGGAGCTGCGAGCCCAGCAGATACCGGTGCGAGTGCAAGCCAAGAAGACGCGGCAAAGAAAGGCAAAACTGCGAATGGCGCCGACCACGAGGAGGAGTATCTTGAAGACGGCGAGATCTTCGAAGAAGGCGCCGTGCCCGCGTCGCCGACGAAAGTGAAGCAAGCGATCGCGCTCGAGCGACTGGCGCTGCGTGCCAGCTTGGGAGGCGACGCGGAAGGCGCGAGTCCGCAGCAGCGACCGAAGAAGCAGAAAAAACGCGGGAAGAAGAAGTCGAAGCGCAAGCTCGAAGCGATGATGCTGATGGCGAGCGGCAGCGGTGGTGCGGCGGGAGAGATGGAGTTTGAGCGCAACACGCGGCACCATCCGCTGCTGCCGCTGCCTGTCAGTCTCGACCAGCACATGGCCGAAGTGGACAGCATGATGATGATGTACGGCGGCTCTCCTGGTGTTCTTCATCCTCACCAAGCTGGCAGCGCTCCTGCCTTTGGAGCGCATCCTCCGCTGCCGCCGCCCCCACATCTTCGCATGCAGGGTCTTCCACAGATGCACGTCGGTCCACCACCGCCGTTTGCAGACGACCAGATCCTCCGTGTGAATCGCCATGGGAATGTGGAGATGTTCCACGCAAACAATGGCGAGGTTCCTCGTGGAGGTGCTGGAGGCGGCGCACCGCCCCAACCCCCGCTTCCACCTCAGCCAGTGCTGGGCTTTGGCGGATTCAAGTACCGCAGCATCCCGCCGCAGCCTCCCAGACCAGCAGCACCACTCGCTGCAGCGGACATTGTGGGCAACTTGGAGAGCTCTTCTTCGTCCTCATCTAGCAGCAGCATCAACAGTACCAAGCTGAGTCCCGAGAGATTGCGAGATGACGGAGACGAGAAAGCGCCGAAAGCAGCTCTACGGGCCACTGACGATCTCGATCTGGACAGTCTTCGTGCAGCCGCGCTACGAACAAAGCGCCTTTCCAAGGTTGTGGCTGACAGCGCAGATGATGCTGCGAAGGAATGTGAAGTGCCACCAGCAGCGCCAGCACCACCTGCAGCAGCACCAGCAGCACAGGCGGCAACCGGTGCAGCGGAGCTCGCTCCCCCGACGCCGTCTATTGACGACCTCCGTGCCGAGATTCTGCGCTCGATGATGATGAAGAAGAAGGCTGCGCGCGCTGCGACTGCGAGCGCAAGTGGTGTGCCTACCCCGCCACCACCGCAGCAATCGATGGCGAACAAATCCGACGACAACCGATGTGCGAAGGCGAGCTCGCCCGTGTCGGTGGATCAGCAGCAGCAGCAGGCGACATGCGAAAGTGATGCGGACATCGTTGCGCGAGAAGCACCGAAGCAGTCGCAGTGGTCACCCGCTGCACAAGAAAAGCCTGCAAATCCGGAAAAGGTCAGCGCTTGTGCTCCAGCTTCCAGATCGTCGACTCCTTCACCACCACCACAGCAGCAGCAGCAGCGCGTGGACTACAGCAACCTCGCGATCTCGACAGCCGGTATCGTCACGCCAAAGTTCCGTCCGCTGACTGCGTCCTCGCAGTCGATCGTGATCTGCTTGTCCCCCGAGGATTATGCGAAAAGCAGCAAAAGCGGTGAGAGCACGAGCAGCGGCAGCAACTCGAGCATCCAGTCTACGATTGACGAGATGAGGAAGCAGATCGCGGAGAAGGAGAAACTGCGCAACGAGAGCCGAGCGGTGGTTTCGAGTGCGGCGAGCAGCGTGCTGACTGCGAAGACTGCTGTTGTCGGCGTGCCGCAACACAAGGGGGACGATCAGCCTGGCGACAGCAATGCTGCGCATGCAGAGACTGTGAAGAAGAGTATCGTGGCGCGGTCGAGTCTGCAGGCGAGGATTGAAGAGATGAAGAAGCAGATCGCTGTGAAGGAGATGGAGAAGAGCAGCAATGGCGCGTTGTCGTCTGCGTCGTCGTCTGCGAGAGCGTCGGCGTCCAGTTCCCCACGAGAGCCACGCACAAGCACAGGCACAGCCATGAAGCCAGCAGCGAATGGGGTCAGTACTGCCTGCGTTCCTACTGCTGCTGCAAAGAGCCACGACGCATCACCAGCAGCGTCTCGGAAGCCAGCTCGCGTGAAGGATGCGCTCGCGGTGCCTTATCTGTCTACTTGATGAGAAAAGAACAGAAGGTTGGTGGTACGGGCTGGGTACTGATCGTCTTCCCCCGTTGCTCTGTGCCTGTATGTGTGTGTGTGTGTGCACATTCCTGTACAGGTCGAGTCGCGGAGCAAAGACGATCTTGCGTGTGCACTCGACCAGCGGCGAGAGAACGTGGAGGCGTCCGAGGCGACGGGAGCCACTGAACCCGACCTGAGCGCAGAGCCACTCTCCAAGCACACGCTCGAAGAGTACCAGCAGCTCTACCGCGCGTGCCTCGCCGATTTTGAGGACGCGACCAAGCAGGTGGAGACGCTGGACGATGCGATCGAGAAGCTGCGCCGCGAGATCGCGTCCGTGGAGTCTGCCGCGAGCGTTGTCTCGCCGCGCGTGTGAATGAGTTTCGCCCAGGAGCGGCGCTCGGCTTGAGCGTGAGCGTGAGAAGGCAGTGCGTGCTGGTGAGTGTGCGTTTGTCTTTGCTCATGTGGAAGCGAGAGAGGCAGGCTGCAGGAGCAGCTCGGGTTGTATGATTGCATGATGGATGCCTTTGCAGGAGGAAATGCGATGCTGCTGGTGCGATTTGAGTGTTCCTGCGCAGCGAGCGAGCGAGAGAAAGAGAAAGAGAGAGAGCAAGCGAGAGAAGCAGACGCAGGGAGGGAGTCACGAGAGGCTACAGCAGCATCAGCAGTAGCAGCAGCGATATTTATTATTTGAAGAGAGAAAGTGAGAGAACGAGTCTGCACTGGCGAGGAGGAGGAGGACGACGAAGTGCGCTGCCGGAGCTCGTGCGTGCTCCAGACTGATAACATTTGTAACAAGGACTTGTGTGCGAGCTCACATGCGCCTTTGCCGATACGATGCGGTCGGGAGCGCCGTTTGACGCGCTGGAGAGGATGGAGGTGTCGAGTTCACCGAGG
>JAADWH010001060.1:0-10069 GCA_023335995.1 Globisporangium nagaii
CATTCTTGCTGCGTGTTGTTTGTCTTGTTGCTCGTCGATTCGGCACTGGTGGAAAGAGCTCGCAACCGCGCACTCAAAAGCACGCCACTTTTAAAATACAGCTTTTTGAATGACGAGTATCGTTTTTGAGAGGGTATCTTTTTTTTGAGGTGGTTAGTAATGAGAATGGTGCCTGTATTATCCAACCGCGTGGAGTAGCGTGGGCCACAGTAACCAGCGGCATCCGTGAAAAGCAGTGTGACACACACTAACTGTCACAGCTCTCAAGTCCGAAAGTGCAATTTGAAGAAAAGCAATGGTCCTGACTTCAGGTGGCCCACGCTGTCCAAGGCTCGTCGAGGGAAAAGTGCCGAGCGAGATGCGTTACAAAGTGAGCGAGGGGGGTGGTGTGTGGAAGAGAACGAGCGATACGAGAAGGAGTCCATTCCGGAAACGCGCGAGAAGAGCGAGCGAGTCGAGCTAGCCCCGTGCGTCTCTCTGTCTGTCTATCGAACCGCGCAGCACCAGCTCAAGCAGCACCAGCTCTAGTTCTAGCACCAGGTCCAGCACTACCAACAGCAGTATGACGACCGCTACCGAGAATGACGTGGTCGCCGTGCTCGAAGGCGTGAAAGCCGTCGGCGGCGGCCCGCTGCAGTGGATCGAGAGCCTGCGCGCCGGCAAGCTGCTGAGTGAGCAGGAGCTCAAGCAGGTGTGCGAGATCGTCAAGCAGATCCTGATCGAGGAGTCGAACGTCGTGGCTGTGAGCTCGCCCGTGACCGTGTGCGGCGACATCCACGGACAGTTCTTCGACCTGCTCGAGCTCTTCCGCTGCGGCGGCGAGCTCCCGAGCACAAACTACATATTTATGGTGCGTAGCGTTGTGTGAATGTGTGGTAATGGTGGTGATCGCTTGCTGGTGTCTGTGCTAACGCGCTGTGGATGGCGATGGCTGCTCTTTTGTGTGCAGGGCGACTTTGTGGACCGCGGTCACAACAGCGTGGAGACGTTCGAGCTACTGCTCTGTCTCAAGGCGCAGTACCCGGACCGCATCACGCTGCTGCGCGGCAACCACGAGTGCCGCCAGATCACGCAGGTCTACGGCTTCTACGAGGAGTGCGTGCGTAAGTACGGTAACGCGAACCCGTGGAAGTACTGCACCGACGTGTTCGACTACCTCAACCTGGCGGCGGTGATCGACGGCCGCGTGCTGTGCGTGCACGGCGGGCTGTCGCCCGAGATCCGCACACTCGACCAGATCCGCACAATAGAGCGCCAGCAGGAGATCCCGCACGAAGGCTCGTTCTGCGACCTCATGTGGTCGGATCCGGAGGACATTGAGACGTGGGCCATGAGTCCCCGCGGCGCCGGCTACCTCTTTGGCGCGAAGGTCACCGCCGAGTTCAACCAGATCAACGGCCTCGACCTGATCTGCCGCGCGCACCAGCTCGTGCAGGAAGGCTACAAGTACATGTTCCCGGAGAAGAGCCTCGTGACCGTCTGGTCCGCGCCGAACTACTGCTATCGATGCGGTAACGTCGCGGCGATCCTGTCGTTCGACGAGAACCTCGAGCGCGAGTTCAAGCTCTTCCGAGAGGTGCGCTTTTGCTTGTGTGCTCGCTTGCGTGTGTTTGTGTCTTGCATGGATGGGGGAACGTGCTAACGCTGCTTGCGAATGTGCGTGTGTCTTGTCTGGTGTCATGCAGGTGGCCGAGTCGTCCGACAACTTTTCGCAGCGCGCGTTGGTGCCATACTTCTTGTAACTCGCGCGCACCGACAGCAGCAGCTCCGATCAGAGTGCGAGAGTGGTGGCTGACGTCTCCCGTCGTTGCCGGACTTCTTCGTCCAGAGATGGTGCTCACCTCGAGCTTCGTTCGCGACCTCGCGGCTTCGTGGCTGTGGCTGTGGCTCTGAGTCGTCCACGCGCGGCTGGAATGGCGTCAGAGCGATCGAGACGACACGCTGCTAGCATCTGCAGCAACACCGTGGCTATGAAGTCGAGTGTCCAACCCAGCGAGCCTCGACTCTCTCTCTCTCTTTTTACTATGAGGCGAACACGGAAGAGTGGAGAATGGGGTTCCGGTCTTCTGCTGCCTCTCACCTTTTCGATATAACCGAATAGCTCATTTTGCTTTCCCAGCCTCTGCGTTACATGTGGGTTTGGCGCTGGGTGTCATCACTCGAGCGAGATGGGAGCCACGTCGACGACCTGCGGCTGCTCCATTCCGGACGTCTGCAGCGAGAACGAGAAGCCCCAGCCGTGACCCGCGCCGCCGTACTCGCCCGCGCGGTTGAGACAGACCATGCCGCCTTTGAAGTGCGGGTACTTGGCCGCGACTCGTCCAAGCGCGCGCTCGCAGGCGACTCGAGGCTACAGCCGACAAGAGGCAAGAGAGGGGAAAATGATGAGGAATGTGTGGGTGATGGTGTGAGAATACTCGGCATCCTCAAGCGGACGAACGTACGTGCACGCCCTTGGCCATCTCCTGCACCGCGTGGAACGACGGCAGGAAGCGCATCATCACGTCGCCGTCGCCAGTCGCCGCAGCGCCGCCAACAGCCGAGTCCACGTACGCACCAGCGCCAGGCACAGCAGCATCACCGACGCGCCTTCAATGAAGACCGCGCAGGCAGACAAGACAAACACAATCAGACGTGAGCTCTTGGAAAGTCGCACGAGTGGCACAGGATAACAGCTGCGCTCACCCTGCGATCTTGTGGCTGGCTCCGTTCGAGCTCGTCCCAGCTACAGCAGCAAAGATCAAGCACGAGAGTGAATGAGGACAGTCAGCTCCACCATGCTATCGTCAGCTCAAACAGCCACCATCTCTCTCGTTCTCTTAATGGAAAAATGAGCACTCTGCTGTACCTGCCATGTCACCAGCGTCGCTCAGCACGACCATCCCGATCGTGTCGTGGTTGTTCCGTGTGATCAGCTCCTGAGCGAGTCGATCGCTGTCGTGTGAGGGTGCTGATGATGGCGCCGCGGTGTCAGCATCGCTCGGGCGGAAGGGCGGACACGACTCGTTCTGCGCGGGCGACACGTGGCGGAAGTAGTTGGGCTGACAGCGGTTCGCACGCCACTGCCTGTGCATCTCTTGCGAGCGCGGCGTCTCGAGCGACGTCTCTTCGAAGCCCATCATCGTGGCGAACTCGAGCGCGCCGTCGCCCGCCAGGATGCTGTGCGTCGAATGGTGCAGCACCGCGCGCGCGACGCGGATCGCGTTCTTCACGCGCCGCAGCTGCGCGACTGCGCCCATGTCCATCGTCGTGCCGTCCAAGATCATCGCGTCGAGCGTCGTCTCGCCGTTCGTGTCCGGGCTGCCGCCGTAGCCGACCGTGAAGTCGCACTGCTCGACCTCGCAGCGGTCGCAGCCCGCCGTGACGGCGTCCAAATGCGCGTGCGTTGGCGACGGCGACGAGTCGAGCGCTGCGAACGCGGCGCGGGTCGCGTTCGTGAACGCCCACGTATTGATCACCACCGCCGCGTGCACCCGACTCGCCGCGACGAGCACGAGCACCACGAGCAGCGCCAGCAGCGTCGTCCATGCTCTGCTCGTGCCCATTCTCCTCCGTTTTTTGGATTTTTGTTTTCGCCCATCAAACGATGAAAGCCCTCTCAAATGTGATCATCCAACTTCAACCTGACACTCGCAGATTCCTAGTCCGTGTCAACCACACCCGCCGCCACCAGTGCCCCTGCCACGCGCACACAGCTCTATGTGCTGCATCTCTCTACATGCCGCCGCCGTGTCCATGAGCGCAGCCCACACACACACCAGCCCACAGATCCCACCCGCCATGCTGAGAGGTCTGCGGCACTGGTGAACGCCTCGCGAAACCGTTTCTTATGAGTTTGTGTGGCGGGCTGCAAATAGCTGCTCAAGAAGCCCGAAAGCTCGATTTGGCTTCCAACCCCAAACAGCATCGCCTCGAGCGCGTCGCTGTTGGTAGAGCGCTCTCTATCTCTATCTCCTGTTGAGGTTGCGCTCGCGAAGGAGAAATCGAGAAGTACAAGACGACGAGACGGCGTCCGAGTCGCCTGTGAGTGGCGGACGAGCATCCGAGAAGGTGAACAGACGAGAGGCACGCGCAGGCAAGCATGGAGCCGCCGCCGTCTCCGCACAGCTCTGCGGTCTCGGGGCTCATGCAGCAGCTCAAGAGCGGCGAGATCTCGAAAATGCAGCTCTTCCAGCAGATCGCCAAGCTCCAGGCAGCAGCGGCAAACTCCGGCCCAGCCGTGCAGTCGTCGTCTCCGCCAGCTCCACCGGGGTTCTCAATATTGAACAGCACGATGCCGCCGGCTCCAGCAGCAACGCCGATGTTCTCCCAGCACCCGTCTGCTGTTGCGATGGGACTCTCGGCGACATCAGGGACTCGCGCTGCCTACGCACCACAAGTGTCGTTCCAGTCACAAACACCAGCACAGGCGTACGTGTCCTTCACCATGTCGACACCTGCAGCTCCAGCGGGAGCTCAGCAACGACCGCACTATCCGTTCATGAAGGCGAACCTAGTCTCGTCTGAGCCAACTCGCAGCTCTTCATACAGATCTGCTGCGGCTGTTGCTCCAGCGACGATGTCAGTCCCTCAGCAACGCGCGTCGGGAGCGCCGATCGTCGAGAGCGACGCCGAGTTCCTCGCCTCGGGGGTCTCGCACGACAAGGCGCTGCGCTTCAGCGTGCAGGAGTGGATGGCGACCAAGAACCGCAACAGCTCTCTCGCGAGCCAAGCACACAGTACAAGCTCAGCAGGACACCTTTTCCAGCAGCAGCAGAGTACGTACCACCAACAGCAGCGCGACGACTTTCGATACGCAAACGCCTACGACCAGTCCACCGCTGGCTCAGTTGCCAGTGGCTCAGATCCTGCCACTGCTGCTGGGTACTCTAGCACATCGCAGCTGTTCTCGTTCACAGCACAGCCGCAGCACTTCCAGAACGATGGCCGGTTCTCTAGCAGCGAGCCCAACGGAATCGCGCAGCAGATCCGGATGCTCAACCTGCACAGCACTCACGAAGCCTCCGCCAGCAGCCGCAGCGCCGAGCAGGAAGACGAAAGATACGAGTACAACCCGGAGCGCCAGCTCAACAGCAACAACTGCTACCAGCAGCAGCAGCAGCAGTACAGCGACTCTGGAGTCCACGACCCCAGCAGAGACGTGAACGAGCAGGAGTACATCGACTTCACCGACCATATCCACGACGACCTCGACGGCGACGGTCCCAACAACAGCAACAACAACAACAACGGAGGAGGAGGCGGGAACGCCAAGAGCAAAGGCGCCAACAACAACAACGCTGGAGCAACAGGTGATGACGCGTTCCACGCGCGCGTGACGCGCTGGAAGTCGCAAAAAGACGCCGTGCGCGAGCAGATGAAGCAGCAGTTGCTCCAGTCCGAGCTCGACGAGTGCACGTTCGCGCCGAAAGTGAACCCAAAGTCCACGAAAGTCGCGGCGAAGTTGCGCAGCCGGCAGCCGAGCCTCGCAGCGCGCGACGTGAGCTCCCCGTTCGCGGTCTCGGAGCGGTTGTACCAAGAAGCGGACAACTACAAAGCGCGCGAGGAGCTCGCGCAGCGGGTCAGGGCGGAGGAAGAGGCCGATCTCGAGCGCGAGTGCACGTTCAAGCCAAAGATCAACCGGAACAACTCTCTCACAGACAAAGTCAAAGCCAAGTACATGGACATCACGCCGAAGAACCACCCGTCGCCGTCGCTCACGGCCGCCGCGATGGAGTCGACAGCGAAAGAGCTCGAGCAGTGCACGTTCTACCCAAAAGTGAACCCGATCAGCGCTGAGATGGTCTCGGCACAGCTGTACCTGCAGCAAGACATCTACGAGCGGCTCAGTCGCCCCTGCTGCATGGCGAGCGACAGTCCCGTCAAGTCGCAGAGGCAGCAGCGCTTGCGGCGAGCAGGCTCGCTGACGGGTGACGACATGAGTCGAGATAACGACAGCGACCTGGCGAGCTCCATGACGTCTCCGCGTCGCGCGCAAGACGATTTCTACATCCGAAGTCTGAGTCCGCGGCGGCGTCGGTCGTCTGGAACGGCGTCAGGTCGCCACAACCACCACGGCAGCAGCAGCGTTTCGAAGGGAAGATCGCAGCGGCCGCGGTCTGCAGGCGGCATCCACACGGACGAAGAGAAGGACGAGCGCGCGCGCCGCCTCGACAACTTTCTCGAGCGCCAACACTTCCACGAAGAAGCGCGCCGGAAGAAGATCGAGACGACCAAGCAGCAGCTGCTGCCAGCGCACAAGCCCACGATCAACAAGAAGTCACTCGATATGATGGAGAACGGCCGCAAGGGCGACTTCCTCGAGCGCATCACCAAGTACGCGCTGCGCAAGGAGCACGACAACGTCAAGAAGAAGTCTGTGCGCGTCTCGGTGAGTTCTTCGGTGGCTCTTTCATGACATCGCGAAGCTTCACTCGTTGTTCCTCTGTGCTGAACCATTGCCCTGCGCTCTGCTGCCTGTGTGATGTTCGTATAGGACCCGAACTGCACGTTCAAGCCGTCGATCAACCAGACGAGCACGAAACGCAAGGGCCGATCCGTGACAGAGCTCAGTCGTGGCGACCTGCTGCGCCGCGAGACGACCCAGCGCCTGATGAAGCTCAAGATGGAACAGGAGGAGATGGTGGCGCTCACGTTCCGCCCGCAGCTCAACCGCGTCTCGGAGCGCCACGAAGGGAAGCTCAAGATCCTCACGAGCCCCGACACGTACTTGCAGCGCATCCAGCAGCAGAGTCAGGCCCACACGATCAAGCAGCGGCGCGCCGTGCAGGAGAAAGAGATGGAGGAGTTCGCCGAGTGCACGTTCCGCCCGCGGACGATCGAGGCACCGGCGTACATCCAACGGATCGCGCGGAGCGTGTCGCTCACCAAGGCGCTTAAGCAGCAGCAGCTGGCAGCCACGAAGGCTGGCGAGAAGCCCGAGTGGAAGTAAACACGCACGCACACACACACTAACGTAATGAAGAGATGCATACGATTTCTATAAAAAACTGTCTCTGTACCTGTATGAGTGCGCGCTTGATCTACTCAGTCGCGATGGCTGCGTCCTCTGCGCAGCTTCTTCTTCGCCTCCTCTTCGTGGCTCAGGTGGTCGTGGAAGTCGAGCAGGAACTCGGTCTCTTCGAAAGTCTGCGCGACAGCCTGCGCTCTCGTGAGAATCTTCGGCGTCGGCGGGTTCAGCACGCGGCCGTCCATCTGATCAAAGTGCAACAGCAGGCACGAGGCTACGACTGCGCAGCACGCGACCGCTGAGAGCAGGATCTCGACATTCGGCAGGTACCTCTCGTTGATGCGATACACGGCCGCCACTGCCATCGGGAGGATCGCCAGCAGCAAGTTCTAGCACACAAGCACACAGTCAGGCTCGCCTTCGCCATCATCTACTGGTGCGTCAATAACGATAGCGAATGCACACTGACCCCCATTGCGATGATCGCTCCGTACGCGCTGCCTACATGGTGCTCTTCGACCACATCTACGGACACAGCGCACACAGCGTCAGCATGGATCATAGTCCCCACAAACCAGCTAGATGATCCCGTACGTACAAGGGATGGACGGCCAGATCGCTGCGAAGTACAGACACGACGACACACCCTGGATGAAGAGCAGCACCCAGATCGACATGCTCGAGAACGCGATCCCGACCTGCGAGAGCGCGATCAGCGAGCTCGAGCCGATCGCGATAACTGCGCGATTCCCGGCGTGGTCGACGCCGTAGCCAAACAGAGGCGACGCGAACAGCGAGATGAGCGACGGCAGACTCATGACGCGCGAGCTGCTGCGCTCGGCGAGGATCTTCTTGTCGCAGAAGAGCTGCGTCTTTGGTCCGTTCTTCCACATCGGGTCGTCGCAATTGATCTCACTGTCGGCAATATACGGCGGTTCGGTCGAGCAGTAGAGCTGGTCGATCGCCCGCGTGATCTGGCAGGACGCCGAGATCTTCGGAAGCGGCCACGCGAACGGCGGCGATTCCGGACAGGACGGCACGACCTCGTGGCAGTCCGTGTAGCTCGCGTAGTTGCCTTCGCCGCAGCGTTTGCACTGTGCTGGTGGCTGGCGAAAGAAATCGCGCTCGAGCAGGACGCTCCCGGCGACGGTCTGGAGCGGGATGATCGAGCCCCAGATCGAGACGCTCGCCACCAGGATCATCCAGAAAACCAGGCTGTTCAATGAGCAAGCACATGTGAGCAGTGGCAATCATACGATGTGGCGTTGTGCTAAACAAGCAAATGAAAACATGTAACACCTGAAGTGCTTGATATCGCTGAGCTTGACCTCGCTCTTCTTGCTTGTCGCGTCGATGGGCTTCCCGTTCGGCAGTGCGTCGGGGAATCGCGCACGCGCCGACCGGTCCAGCGGGATGAGAAGCGCAGTCGCGACGACTGAGACTGCGCAGATGAGCGCCCCGAGCCAGAGCGCAGAGGACGCGCCGAAGCGGTTCGCGAAGTACGGACTCAGCAGATTGTTCAGGATGCTCGCGAGACCCGAGAAGCTGTTGCCCACGCCGAGCGCCAGCGCTGTCAGATCATGCATCCGTTCAACACACGGTGAGTTAGGCTGCTGGCAGTGCTGGCCTTCCTGTCTGGAACGCACAGCCTCTTCAGCGCGACGATACATACCGAGCTCGCGCTTCTTGAACCACGTCGCGATGAATGTCGTGCGCGCGACGCCGAGACTCTCGCCGCCAAAGCCAAAGATGATGCGACCAAGCTGTCCATACCAACACAACGCGTTCGTTAGCCAGACATTCACAAGCGTTCATGTGCACCCGTCCACTCCACAAATGGTCACAGCACGCAAGGCCTCACCAGCATGACTCGGAAACTGGAGATGGAGCTCCCGACCGCGAGCACCGTCTGACCCGAGACCACGAGCACTGTGAGCGCCAGCAGCATCTGGCGCGCGCCAAACCGGTCGACGAGCAGACCGCCGAAGAACGGCAGCAGGATGTTGGGCGTCGAGTACACTGTGTACAGCAGGCTCTGTGGCGTAGGAGCAGCAAGAGCAAGAAAGAGGCGCGTCTCGCGAGTGAAGGAAAGAAAACAGCACGCGCATGAAGAGCTCGAGAGAATACATACACACACAATCACGGAGGAAAGGATACAAAGAGCACTTCGAACTGGTCCTTCTCCATGCTGGCGCTGAAGTGCTGCTGCAGCTGGTTCTTCAGCGCTGCGGGGCTGTGGTAGCAGTAGTTGGAGCCGAGCGCCAGCGCGCTGCAGAGCAGGAGCACGACGCACCTGAGCGGCATGGAGTGCTCATCTGCTGCTGCTTCTGCTGCTGGTGGTGCTTGCAGCGCCGGCTTTGACGATTTCGGCTGGAGCTGGTGCGGCTTCCCATTAGCGGACGACGGTGTGGACGACGACGAGCTGGAGGTGGACGCGCGCGACGCCCGCATGCTGCCGTAGGAGCTGCGAACTGGCGCTGCTGCTGGCTCGGATCGATGCATCTTTCCTCTTTTTGGATCGCACTTCAAGATGATGGGAGGCAAGAAGGTACCGGACGCCCCAAAAATCAATGACGGTCAGAAGTATTAGCTATCCGTTTCAACTTCAGAAAGGACTTTTAGCTTACAGAGACGATAATATCCCATTATTGTAAATAAGAAGGTAGTATTATCTGATTGGTTTGGTGAGCTGGAACCTCCGGTGACAGTTACTACCCACGAAGTGCTCGATACGAAAGCTGTCTGACCGTCTCCGCCTACTCTGGAGAATGCAGTACAGGATCGAGCACCTTCGTCGTTTGCAAGATAAAAATAACTTTCTCAGTGAGTTTTCATCAGTGCAAGAAATTCAGAACGGCAATGCACGGTCCACTGACCATGCAGCAAAGCGACGAGGATTAATCAAGAACTACAGTCACACCTCCCATTAACTAAACCTTTCAAACTTTACCACCTGTCTAAAATATTCATCTCTTCTTATTTATCTCTCTAATATGATCAGTCTTTTTACAAACACTCTGGTGATTCAAAAAATGGCGGCACAAAAGAAAAGCAAGACAAAGAAGACACGGACGATGCCGAAGACCCCGACGCGTGCCCGCCTGACAAACGCGCAGAAGC
>JAADWH010001061.1:0-10058 GCA_023335995.1 Globisporangium nagaii
ACGTCTCGAGCAGGCGTCGAAGCTCTGGGGTGAGCGGGGTCGGGCTGTATCCGCCAGGCACGCCTGTGGGTGTAGTGGGTTGTGCTGCTGCGAGCGAAGCTAGCGCTGCGAGTGCTGAGAGCTTGAAAAGGACGCTCATGGAATGTCAGTGGAGTGTCGGGTTGAAGAGTTGGCTGGCTTGGAAGGCGGGGAATCGGAAAGTGAGTGATGCAACAGCCATCGTGCCTGTAGAATTTTCTGCGCTTTGAAAGCTGGCGACCTTGAGAGCTCCTCGTTCACATCCAATAGGAAGGTGGGAGCGAGTGACGCAGACGCCAGCACCGGAGCTTCTTCGAGTCGCTTCAGGACGGAAATTGTCGAGATGAGAGTGACACTCTTCTTGACAAATTCTGATTGACTTTCCGTTCTTCTTGACTCTGTTGTAGCTTCACTGCCGCGCTTTAACCACCACTCGACTTGCCGCCGTCATGTCTCTCAGCAATGCCAGCACACAAGCAACGACGCGTCCCCTCGACGCTCTTGGATACAGAGTCTTGGATTCCGACAGCAATTGGGGTTCACTGTTGCTCTCCCTCGACATGAAGCAGCCGGAAGACCCCTTCTCGTCGAGCGTCTGGCGGACAATACTCGTAGCGCAGCTGTATTCTCTTGGCTCTTTTCGCTGCATCTCCATCCTTGCTCTCATCGTCGTCGTCCTTTTCCATGTAATCTGCGTCGAGTTCATCCCTCGACTCGAGCTCTTCTCGGAGAACGAACTCGCCTGCACCGTCGTCTCGGATCTCCACGAACGAGCACCATCGACGCAGCGCGGTTCGAGAGCCGCTCTGCTGCAGAATGAACGAATCCGAGGCGCCGGTGCACACAACTTGGCCCGAACCCGTCGACGTCTGCATGAACAGCAGCGTCTCGTACAAGTACGCGAGCGTCTGGTACACGTTCCCCATGAACCTATCGGCATCACGAGAGAGAGCACACGAGTCAGCCACCGCTGCTCGAATGTCGATAGATATCGCGAACGATTCATCACCACAGGATAACGAAAGTCGATGCGTCTCGCACCTATCGGGTGCGAAGAACCGCTCCAAACCGTCGATGAGCAGCACGGAGCACTTCTCCTTCACCAAGTGGAGCGAGCACAGGAAGTGCTGCAGCTCGTTGCTCGAGCGAAGGTACCTGCGAACGCATAGCCACCGCCACCAGCATCAGCACCACACACGACAACACTTGCAGCCTCTGCATCATCATCTCCCCGCACATATCCATTACTGCACCACATGGCACTCACTTGATCTGGATGCGGCTCCAAATGAGGCTGTCGCCGCCGGTCTGCGTGGGCACGCCGCACTTGAGGCAGGGCGAGATCGGCACGATCACGGGCTTCGGCGGCGGTGGCGGCGTCTCGCCGTTGTACCCGCTGCAACCGCTGCCGCCGCACATGACAAGCACGACGCTCTGCCCGTGCTTCGCCTGTGTGAAACCGTACTGCAGCAGCAGCGACGTCTGTCCGGCGTGCGGCGGACCGTGCAGGTACACGACGCTGCTGGTATTGCTGCCGACTAGTGCCAGTGATGGCGATGGCGGTAGCCCAGCAGCAGTCGGGGTGCTGTCGCCGTGGAGCTCGTCGCAGCAGCGCGGCTCGCCGTGCGTGAAGAACGCTTCGAGCGCCGCCATGCTCGTGTCGCTCTTGAGCCGCTTTCTGTGCGACGACGATTGCCGCGATGTTGCTCCAAAGCGAGTTGCGAGATGAGGGGCTGAAGTGGCACAGCGACAGCGGTGGTTGCTGGAAAAGAGGGGCAACTTCCGATGCGGAATCGCCATTTCCCATTCTGGCGATTGAAGCACAAGCGATGCAGGTGACGAGGCGGCGACGAGGCCGCGACGAGAGCCTCACGCGCGCACAGCCGCGTGGCGACTCTCTGTGTGTCTGTGTATGTGTGGTGGGCTGAGTGGTGTCGCACGTGTGTGATGATGCTGTCCAGAGCGCGACGACCGAGGCGTATTTGCGCTTGGAGCTGCTCTTCGCCAGTGTGCTCGAGACTCTGAACCAGTACGCAAGAGATCGCCTCGTCATGCCTGCTGTTGCGAGCTCTGTGTGTGCTTGTAGCGGTCATTGGACGTATACACTCGCATCTCACGCGTTGTGTGTATGCTGCTCGTGGTGTGTGTGCTCTTTGGCGGTGCAGAGATCTGCGTGGAGGAGACGCGGATGGCATGGAGGGCGATGGCGATGCGCGGGCCCTCGAGATGGCAGATCTGCTGCTCACAGTCGCGCAGGCAGAGCAGCTGCTTCAGCATGCCGCAGCACCGCGCGGCGACGCAATCGTTCCGCATGGAGACACAAACGTAAGTGCGACAGATTCACACACTTGTTGTTGTTGCTTTCTTGCTGGTGAGCTCTCTCTCAATACCACTTTGGGTTTGTGGTCTGTGAGTGCAGGAAGTGAATCACGCGCTGCTGGGTCTCTCGCCAGCTTCGCTCCGTCGCGGGGTCGGTCTCAGCGACGATCAGCAGCTCGGCGCGCTTGAAGAAATGGCCCAGGTGCGTCCTATTATCCTCATCGTCTAGGAGGTTGTGGATCTCCAACCCCGTCTTTCTGCTGGTGCCATTGCAAACTGCAGCTCGCGCTGCTCCCCAGAGTCGAGCAGAAGCTGCGCTTGAAGTGCACCGAGCTGTGCGACATTATACTTCCTGGACTGACGCAAAGCAGTCACCGGCCAAGAGAAGCGAGCTCCTCGCTTTCGCGCGTCGCGGAGCTGCCGGCACTGCTGCTGGAAGCGAAGGCGCGGAAAGACCAGCTCGCGCGGGAAACCGAGCAGGCGAAAGCTGCGCTGTTCGCTCAGTTGCAGCAGGACATCGAGCGCTGCAAGGCGCTGACATCGCTGGTGGCGCAGCTGCTGATTGATCACAAGAGAGACGACCAGACGCGTGTGCTCCACGCCAAGATCCAGTGGCTCGCAGCGTTCTCAAAAGCGATGCAGCTGAAAGCGCAAGTGCTGGCGAGCCAGCTGGCCGTGGAAACGTACACGCCCGACAAGATCGCGATTCTCCGAGCTGCTCAGTACGTGGCGCAGCAACTTCCAGCATTCGCATGATCGCGATGTGGTCACTAACTAAGTGTGCTGTCTGATCATAGCGCTGAGCTCCAGACGCGCAAATCGCGAGCGCTGGAGGAGCGAGACACGGTAAGACTGTTTGCCAGTAGTAGAGCACACTAGCCTTGTGTATCCGACTGACCTTCTCGACGTCTTGTGTGTGTTTCGTTGCGGCTCTCACTATCAGCTCCAGGCAAAGCTCCAGCTGTACCGAAACGCCGACTCCCAGTACCATGCGATCGCGCACGAGTACGGCTCCGTGCTGCACAGCATTGAGGAGAAGAAGAGCTGGCTCAGCTCGCTTGATCTCTGAGACAGCGAGGCTGTTGAGCGCAGCAAAGGAGACTGATCACGACAGAGGTGCTCGATCGACGAGCACATCTCCACACAACCTGTTTATTCGAGTCTCCGATCGGTAGGTTGGCGGTACGCTCTCAGTCCCAAAATCGTCAACACTCTCTGCATTGAGGGCTACTCCTGATTCTTCTTGAGCCCGTGCTTCAGAATAGCGCCAGCGAGCTCGCCGACGAACGCGTTGCCGTGGCTCGGACCCTGCTGCAGCTTGCGCATGCCGTTGATCACCTCGCGCGTCTTGGAGATGTAGAGCCCGTCCATGCTCGAGCGCATCTCGATCTCCATGTCTTCGACCATGCGGCCCATGTTGGACACGTGCGCGGACTCGTCCTCGAACTCGAGCGTCTTCTCGGTCTGTCTCGTGAGCGTGCCGTCGAGCGTGAGGTCGCCCAGCTCCGGACGGTTCACCTTCATCGCGAGGAGCACGGTCGTCGTCAAGCGGTACGTCGCCTTCTTCGGCTCGCCTGCTCGACCCGTTGGCGCAGAGCCGCTGTTGAGCTCCTGGACCTCGATGACGTGGATCGAGTTCCACGAGCCTTTCTCCACGAAGCGCTGGTCGACCACGTCTTTCTTCACGAGGAAGCACGCCGCGAAGCCCGGGTCGAGGTCCCACATGTACACGGACGAGATGCCGCCCTGATAGTACAGCTCGCGGTACGAGTCGAAGATCTCGTTCGCCTGGATCTCGAGCTCGCGCAGGTTCTCCGATGGGTAAAAGCCCTCGTCGTCCTGGATCGGCGGGTCGTACTGGTTCGACCACGGCGAGCTACGCAAGCACAAATGCAGCAGCGACAAGAGACACAGCTCAGTCAGCACAGCATACTTACGACGCTCCGCCATCACCACGAAGCGATACGCAGAGAGACAGCACGCACCGGTAGGAGTCGCCGTCGCGGTTGTAGTCGCAGAGCAGGTACTTGCGGCCGTTCGACGGGTCGATCGCGGCGTGCAGCGGCTGATCCACACGCTGGTAGAGCTCGTCCGTGAGCGCCGGCGCGAGCCGCGTGAGGTTGTACAGGTCCTGCTCGATATCACGCGGCGGCATGCGGCGCATGAGGTTCAGGCACGACGTGATCGTCGCGTCGCTGCCGTCCGCCATGGTCGTTTGCTGCTGCTGCTTCGCCTCTGCTTTTCCTGGTGTCTTTGCGATTGCTATGACACTGATCTTCTCTCACTTCACTTTGAGGGGAACCTGTCGAAGAGCATGCTCGTGCTTTTCGATGCCGATAAATCCTCTTTTGTAGCGAATCACGTCGCAGAAACGACCACAACCCGATGCCATTGGCTGTAACAACCCACCTTTCGCCCCGCCATTGGCTGAAATGGAAAACAGGTGCACCGCGAGCTGCACAATTGGCTGGGAAGAGTTGCGGCGCTGGACGCAATTGGCTGCGAGCAAAACGAGCGCCGCCGCCATTCCCAACCGAGTGACCATGAGCAGCAGCAGCAGCAGCAAGGTGTCGCTGCAGTTCGAGGCCGCCTACGACAGCGCCGCGCCGCTTGTGGGTGCGTACCGATCAGTGCTCAGCAGTATCCACGCAGCGAGCGCTGTCTGTCTATCTAGCAGCCACCCTGACTAACCAACTAACCAACCAACCAACTCTGTGTCGCCATGAGCAGCTACGTTCCGCAATGGCCCGCCGCCGCCGACGAAGCGCGCGGATCTGAGCTTCGAGGTGTTTGAGAACCCGGCGAAGAAGCAGCGACTTGTGGTCGCGAGCACGGAGAAGATCGCGTACCAAGGCGCGAACTTTGGGTACCTGAGCGCCGCGAACGACGCGGCGTCGTACGCCGTGGGCATCTACGACAAGAAGACGCGCGAGGTGCGGCTGTGCAACGTGAGCCAGATCTACGTGATGCAGCAGACGGTGAAGGGTGCGTCGGACAACGTGGACGCGGACAAGGGCGAGAGCAAGAGCTTCATGGAGCAGCGCCGCGACCTCGTCGAGGTCTTCGGCTCGAAGAAGAGCAAGCGCATGCAGAAGAGTCGCGAGGAGAACCTCGTGAACGTGCAAAACATCAGCGGCGCGGCGTCCGTGGCGCAGACGCTGCAGAAGAAGATCGCGAGTGCGCAGCAGAAGCTCGACGAGGAGCGCGCGCGCGACGCCAAGTTCTCGAGCGAGAACGCGGCGCTCGCGGCTACGCGCAAGGCGATCATGCCGCCGCTCGACCTGGACGCCGCGACCCCGGACCGCGTCTACAACCTGCGCAAGTGTACGTCTTGTTGTTGTTATGTGCGATGTCTCCGTGTGCACTGTCTTCGATCGTTGGTCGTGGTGAGCTAACTATGATACTGCGCTGTGAACCCTCGGTAGTCCTGGACTCGCACGTGATGGAGTCGCTGGAGATCAAGGCGCGCGAGCTGATCGAGTCGCTCGAGGCCTCGAGCGTGGCGGACTACGCGGCGTCCAACAGCGTGTCGGCGCTCGCGACGCGGCTGCTGCTGTCGCTGCCGACGCCCTACGACGTCACGCGCGTGGCGTACATCGTGTACATCTCGTACCTCGTGCAGTTCCAGAGCCTGCACTTCCCGCTGCGCAAGTCCGCGACGGCGCTGAGCGAGGAGAAGGACATCCCACTCGTCGTGCTGCGCCACCTGCTGGCGCTCTACACCGAGTCGACGCAGGGCGAGAACGGCTACACGACGTACCTGCAGCCCAAGTCGCACAAGGACAAGCTCATTCTGTACATGCTCGTGGTGGCGCTCACGGTCAACGGCTTCAGCCTCGACCTGACCGAGGTGACGCAGGACCTGAAGAAGTCGGCCGTGGCTGTCACAGCGTACTGCCGCCAGCTCGGCTGCGCGGTGGACAAGGCGAAGGCCGAGACCGCAATCTACGGCGGCACCTCGCTCGCCTCCAAGGGCAAGCAGGTCGTGCGTGCCGTGCTCGCGCTGCCGCTGCAGTTCCCGCAGCCCAAGCGCATGGTCGCGCGCCGCTAGTTGGAGCTGTAGCTCCTGTGTCGATTCGTCCGTTCACACGATCTGATTATATTCCCACTTGCTGCTGTGTGTCGTGCATCCTTCTGCCTAATAGAGCTTCTCTCTCTCTCTTTCTCTCTCTCTCTGGTCAGCGTTGCCTGTGAACCAACCATTTCGGACGAGCGTTTCACAAAAATGAAGATCTGGACAGTGTAGCCATTTCCCGATATATTACCCGCTGCGCTATGCCAAGAGCTCTTGCATTCGAGCCGCACGCCTCAGTCGCAATCCGTTGTTTCTGTTCCTGTGTGTCCATGGAGAGATAGACTTGCGATCTCCATGCCTATTCCCTATAAAATATGCTCGCGCCCGCGTCGACGAGCCTACAGCTTGAAGCCGCCAGGACTCGGACCCGCGTAGTCCGAGTCCGTGGAGAAGCGGTCGTCGATGGCCGAGCCGCGCTCCGAGCCATACGCGTCCGACTCGAGCATGGCGTACGAGTCGCCCGTGTCGCGCATCTCGTCCATGGCGTCGAGCCAGTGGCCGTTGTCGTTGGCCGCGTTGCCCGTGCTCGTGTCACGGTCCAGCGCGTCGCCCATAGCCGAGCTCTCACGGCCGACGCTCAGTCCCTCGCTGCCGGGCATGCCGGCCACGAACGAGTTCATGTACCCGCCGCCGTCGCTGTACGACTCGGAGTACGACTCGGCGTACGACTCGGCGAACGAGTGCTTGAACGAGTGGTTGAACTCCATGGGCTCGTCCAGGTTGGACGTCGACGGCCGCGAGAGCTGCACGTCCGTCTTCTTGAACGGCGGTGACTCGGCGTCCGGGCCGCTGAGGAACCGCGCCGTGGACTTGGCGAACGCCGGCACACTCGACGACTCGCTGCTGCCTTCGCTGTAAAGCGTCACGTTGTTGCTGTTGCCGTAGTTCGCGTTGCTGCTGTTGTGGTTGCCTTGCGTTGCGCTAGCGTTGCTCGAAGCGGTGTTCGGGTTGCCGTAGTTGTTGCCGAAGCCGCCGATCGCGTTCTGGTTGCTGTTGTAGGCGCTCTGGAGGCTGCTGCCGCCCGCGTAGCTGCTGTTGTTGAGGCTGCTGAGGATGGAGCCGCCGCCGGCCATGATCGGCATGTCCTGGCTGCTCTGGCGCTCCATCTTCGACAAGCTGTAGTCGCTCGACTGGCCGTGCTGGCCCGAGCCCATGACCGTGACCTCCTGCGGCGAGCCGCCGACCGGGTAGTCAAAGTGCTTCCCGCCCTCGTGCTCGTCCGCGCGCGCGCGCAGGTGGCGGTAGAGGAAGAAGCCCGCGATGCCCACGAAGGCGAGCACCGCGAGGATGATGCCAACAATCGCGCCGGCCGACATGCCGCCCGAGTCGTTTTCGTCCGCGGTCTGGTTGCTCACTGGCGTGCTCTTGCTGCCGCTGGTCGCCTCCGGTGTGGATGCGGACGCGGACGAAGCGGAGGAGCCTGCGGATGTGGATGTGGCCGCGCGGTCCTTGCTGCTGCTGCTGTTGCTTTCGCTACTGACGGACGGCACTGGGGTCGCGGTCGCGTTGTTGTTGGTGGTGGCGGCGGCGACAGAAGGGGTAGGGGATGGACTCGGAGAAGGTGTCGGGGATGGCGTCGGCTGCTTTGTAGTCGGCGCCGGGGTCTGGCCTTGCGCGGGGACAGGCGTCTGGCCGGGGGCGGTGGTCGATGCGCTTGGAGCGGGCGTCTGGCCGTTGTTGCTGTTCGCTGCTGGCGCTGGCGTCGCCGGGAGGTTGTTGGTGTCGCTCGGCTTGGGGGTGTCGCCCGTCACTGCTCACGCGCAAATGCACAAATACGCAAGCGCAAGTCAGTTCCTTGCTTGCTTGGTTTGCTTGCTTGCTTGGTTTGCTTGCTTGCTTGCTTGTTGGACGCGTTTGTTGGCTTGTTGTGCCGCGCGACAACAAGCCGACAAACAGCGAGCAACAACCCCACACACAAACGAAGGACGCGCAAACGAGAATCCGCGGTTGTCTCACAAAAAGATCGATCGACCACACGCATACGCACCAAAGACGTCAGCAGAGTGGTGCGCCAGCAGCACGGCGGCCACGAGCGTCAGGTGCGCGAGCCGCATCTCGAGCTGATGGGACGAGAAGGAGGAAGATCCGCGAGATGCCGACGGAAGCGAGGTGATCGCGGGCGAGCGAGTGAGACGTGCGTGTCTTGCTGCGTGTTGGTGGCTGACTTTCCTTCGCGTGCGCCGCCGACGAGCAACTTGTGCGCTGCGTGCCTGTGCGCAACACGGGCAATGGCTTGAGCGAGTCTTGCTTCGCACACTCACTCTCAAGCGAGCCAGCCAAACAAGCGAGCGTCAGACGGCAGCTGTTCGGCACGAGCGTTTCTTGCCACAACCGCACGACGACGACACCGTGGAACACTCGAAATAGAAAGAAAAAGTGCGCCGCTGACTCTTTTCGTCAGTTCAGAGCGTTTCCCGAGCTGTTCTTTTTTCTACATCCTGGTCGGCCGCGCTGAGTCGCGCTTTCTATCGGCTGTCGGGGATGAAGAGCGGCCGCTTTTTGCTCCTCCATTTGTGTCGGATGCTCCTTGTTTCACAAGTGCACAAGAAATACTGGCGCTGATGCTGGTCGGTTTTGCAGTGTTTGTCTAGCAATGCTGCGACCCATGTGCGATTGGATCGATTTGTCAGCTGTCCTCGAGGCCCAAGAAATAGACGGCAGAGAACCTTCCGCCCTCGCTTTCGCATCGCAGACCCGACTGTCCATGACGCTGTCCATGACGCGCCGAGCCAAAGAGTGCTGCGAGCGTCGCGCATGTCGCTTGCTCTGGCGGACTCGTGCGCGAGCCATTTCGAGCAGCTGGGCCACAGAGCTCCATGCTGCTGCCGCTGGCTGGCTGGGAGGCGAGCAGTGCGGGACGCTATTCTACCGATGCGGCGCCAGGCGCTGTCGTGGTCATCTCGTTTGAGCTTCGCTGCAGCTGAAGCGTAGAGGAACGACGAGTGCAGTCCATGGAGGCGAGGTGTTCCTGTCGAATAAAACGAGCCAACTGGTGCTGGTGGGTAGAAGCGCACCGAGCCTCGGCGGGTGCGCCGCTGTCTCTCGCTGGACGGCGCTGCGGTCTCCAGCGACAACAGCAACAACAGATTCGCGGCCACTCGTTGACGTGCACAACTACCGCGCGGCAAAAGGCGTAATGCTGGCAGGCGTGGTGAGATGCTGCAGCTATCGAATTGTGCCGCTTGGTTGCTGTCATCACGGCTCGAGTCCGTTCCTCGCAGGAAGCTTTGTGCCTCTCCATCCATTTCACACCTGTAGTCCGCCATGATCCCGATGAAGGAGAGTGCGATGCTGCGGGGAGAGATCATGGACCACATATCGGTCGAGTCGGTAGCGCGCAGTGACTTGTCGAGCACGTTGCTGAACGCTTTCTCATACTTGCCGATCACGACTGGATTGCCCGACCTGATCTCGGACCAGTTGAATGATCCGTTGATCAACACCTTCCTGCCACAGATGCAAAACTTGTGGTGCAACAAAAAACTCTTCATACGCTCGTGGTAGTAGACCTCCACTCCCTCCGACATGAGCTCACCGACTCTGGATCCATGGGTGGTCATACTTCTGTAGTCAGCGATGATACGGACTGTCACGTTCGCTCTCTTGTGAGCGGCGAGGAGCGCGTTCACCAGCTTCTCGTTCGAAA
>JAADWH010001062.1:0-10045 GCA_023335995.1 Globisporangium nagaii
GTGTGTGTGTGTGTGTGTGTGTTTATGTCTGGTCAGCGCTTTTTCCGTGCTCATGTTGTGGTGTCAATCGTATTTCGTGGATCGCGTGTGCATACCTGCGCAGCACCCGTACATCCTGCCGGTGGTGGACATTTACTACTCCAAGGAGAAGAAAGGGCTGCTGGTGCTCCAGCCATTCGTCGCTGGTGGCAGTCTGAAGGATCGCATCCACCGCACGTGCCCGACCAGGTCGTACAGCGAGAAGTACCGCGTCGTGGACGCGTCGCCGCTGCTGCTGAGCGAGATCGCGCGCTTCGGGCGGCAGATCCTCGAGGCGCTTGTGGCGCTGCGCTCCAAGGGTATCGTATGCGAGCACCTGAGCTCGGGCAACGTTGTCATCGACCAGGGCAACGCGCGCATCGCCGACATCTTCACGCCGCTGCTGGCGATCGACCGCTACAAGGAGGTGCGCGAACTCACTGTACCGCTTGAAGCCAAGGTGGAGCTGGATCTGCTGCTGTTCGGACACGTGCTGTACGAGATGGCCACGGGCATGGAGCTCTCGAGCGTGCAGCCCGAGGAAAGCGTACTGGAGCTGCTCGCGCCAGAGATCGCCGACGTGCTGGAGCTCATCTTCTTCCCCGCCTACATTTCGCGAGCGCCACCGTCGTCCTCATCGTCGTCATCAATCAGTGTTGCGGGGAGCGTGAGCCAGTTCGCAGAGGTCGACGACGAGGACGAAGACGAGATCGACGACGCCGCGTCTGTCGCGTCGATCGAGACGGCAGCCACCACGAGCAGCTCGACGAGCGCGAGACACCGCCGCTACGTGGTCACGATCGACGCGGTGCTGGGCTGCGAGCTCTTCGCAGGCGCCGCATGCGACGCGCCGCCGATCGAGACGCTCTTCTCGGGCTTCCGCCTTGACTCGAGCATGAAGAGCACGATCAAAGCGAGCATGCGCATCAACGCGCGCAGGAACGAGAAGTATGTGGAGCACTTCAAGGAGAAAGAGGCGCTGCAGCGCGCGCGACAGCGCGCCGAGCGCCGCGTCTACGACGAGCGCGACAAGCAGGAGCAGCGCATCCAGCAGCTCGCAACGAACCGGAGCCAGCCGGCGAAGCACCCACACTTCAACAGCAAGACGACGCTCAGCCGCCGCCGGAGCTACCGTGCAGATAGCGTGCGCGCCGGGCTCCCGCACCGACAGCTCAGCCGCTCCGGAAACAGCAGCCAGAGCAGCGATGGCGTGACCACCAGCACTGCATAACTAACCTATTGGCTCTGAGGCCGCGGCGAGAAGCTCCACAGCACGAAGAGCTCCAGGTGATGAACCCATCAAATGCACGTGAAGCCTTCGTTCTGGAAGAGTTGCGGTCGTTTCTGTTCTATTCTGTTCCCATGGATGGACAGGCGAGTGCTGTGAAGAGACGCCAGATCGGTGCGAGTCCTCTCACAAAGATCAGCGCCACTCACAGACGCAACACAAACACAGACGCACAGGAAGGAAGCTACCTCGAGTAAGAATGTCGTGCGTACTGAATCACCCGGCGCCGGACGTGGCGCTCGTGGACCTGGAGACCGGCGACACGCACAGCCTGCTGGCACTCGTGAAGCGCACGAAGAAGCCCACAATCGTGCTCTTCTACGCCACGTGGAGCAAGGCGTGCGAGCAGGAGGTCGAGCACTTCGAGGCGCGCTCCAAGGACGGACACAGCAACGTCGCGAACTTCGTGCTCGTGAACCTCGATCAGAACATCACGGCGACGTTCGCGTTCCTCGACCGAGTCAACCCGGCGACCGGCCGCCCGCGCGTCTGCCGCGACTACCGCCATGAAGGCGCGGTGCCCACGGTGCTGCACTTTGGCTGCGTCGACGTTCCCGAGCCGTACGCGGTCTCGCGCGTGCCGCACAAGGTGATGATCGACACGGACGGCGTCGTGCGCCGCAACGCCGACGACTTCCACTGGGACGACATCGCCGGTTTGCTGCGCCACCGCCGCGAAGAAGAAGCGCTCGCGCAGCAGGACAAGACCGCGACGCTCCTGTTCCCATCCCTGGTAAAGTAGCGTCGGCAGTGTACGAGGCACCATCGCCACCGCCACTGATGCTCGGTGCTGCGTACGACATGCTCGGACAAGCATTTGATTCGATACATCACCACTATATACACTCACTCATTCATGCACAACGATCTTCTCCACGCGCTCGATCTCTGCATTGGCGAGCCGTCCTGCTCGTGATCGGCATCCAACTCACTGCGCGTCGGACGCCTTCGCGATCGCGAAGAGCTCGCACTCGCCGGTGTCCACGAGCTCCTGCAAGAACGCAAAGCAGTCCTCTTCGCTCGCGAACGCCTGCAGACACAGAGCAGCTTAGCATCAGCCTCGAAGCGTCACGTGTGCCCAGAGCTGCCGCTACGCACCGCTGGATGTGCGAGCTTCGAGTCCAAGTTGTAGTATACGCCGCCAACCTGACGACAAGCCAAGCCACACCAAAGAGGACTCAGACACGCGATAAAGACTCGCAGACAGACAGACACTGGCGGCTCTTCGCACCTTCTTGATCGCGAACCAGTGGCGCTGCTCCCAGACGCTGCGCAGGAAGCTCGCCGTCACGACGTTGCAGAGCACGCCCTCGAGCACGTCGCAGTCCAGCAGCTCCGTCGTCACGGCGCGCCGCTTGTCCACCCACTGCATCTTGTAGCCTGTATCAGGACGCGCAGAGAGAGTCGTGCTTGCGTTGGAGCCATCGAGCGAGCGCATGAGCTCTCATGGTTTCTCACAGGTTCGCACCTTTCGCTTCCAGCACGAACATGAGCGCGTTCACGTCGTAGTTGCCGAGCCCGAGCGGCGCGCGATGCGGGTTCCACACACGGCTCCAGAGTGATGTGCCGCCACCGCCGCCGCTCTCGTCCGCCAGCGCCGCCAAGTGCTGGCACGCGTCGTCGAGCGTCGCCTTCTCAAACACTCTGGCTGATGGCGACCGACATTTCGACACACACAGTGGTTAGAGCTGTCTGCACGGCCGCAAAACGAGAGCTGCTCACAGAGCGCTGCACCTTGCAGCACGTTGTTGAGTGCGTGGATGCCGCATCGGTAGAGCTCCTGCGTCTCGTGGTACACTGCGGCGTCGTCGTCGCTGCTCATGCTGCTCGCCTGTCGGTCTCACGGCGGTGTCTGATGCTGGGGATTTTCTCAGACGCGGTTTCGTGCAAAACCGATATGCAAACCGGTCTCCAGCACCTCACATGTTGCACGAATGTCGTCCACCAAATTTGCAATCAGCCGGCGCGTTTTGGAGCTCGCCATCCCCGCAAACAGAACATCTGAGGCATAAGAGTGTGCGGGGAAGCTCGCGATTGATTCGGTCGCGCGACATCGCGGCTGTCCTGTAAACGATCCACACAGTTTTTCCTCCCTCAACCTGTGGCCTCGATCAGCCGACACCAGCAGGCCGCCATTCCCCATTCCCGGCTCGCAGCTCCCATCGCTCCGCACGCCCGAGAGAAGAAGCATGTTCGGCCGCGTCCTGCGCAGCAGCAACAAGAAGGCGGCGTCCGCGCTGCTGTCGGCGCCGCCGTCCACGCAGGTGCGCCGCCTCAACCTGCACGAGTACCAGTCGCTCGACATCATGAAGACGTTCGGCGTCGCCACGCCACAGGGCATCCCGGCGACCACGCCTGAGGAGGCCGAAGCCGCGTTCAACAAGATCAAGGCCGGACGCTGTACGTGCTTGTGTGTGTGGTATCGTGTGTATGCACTGCTGGCGCGATGATCTGTATGCGTCTGCATGCTTTGAAAACGCGTGTGCGTGGGCTTTGCTGACGATCGGAAGTCGTGGCGTTGGTTTGCTGACGATTGGGACGCGTTCGTGTGCTGTGTCGTTCAACAGCGGGCGTTGACGTCGTGATCAAGGCGCAGGCGCTGACCGGCGGCCGCGGTCTCGGCTCGTTCAAGAACGGCTTCAAGGGCGGCGTCCACATGTGCACCAAGTACGTTCGTTTAAAACTACTGATCGCATGGCTGAGTGCGTCGTGTCCGATGGCTGACACGCTCGCTCGCTCGTTCGCTTGCGTGCATGATCCAGGGCTGAACAGGCGAAGAAGTTCGCGGAGAAGATGCTGGGCCAGACGCTCGTGACGAAGCAGACGGGCGAGAAGGGCATTGAGGTCGCCAAGGTCTTCCTCGTCGAGCGCGTGTACATGCGCCGCGAGATGTACTTCTCGATCCTCATGGACCGTGCGTCGCAGGGCCCGGTGATCGTGGCGTCGCCGGCCGGCGGCACCTCGATCGAGGATGTGGCCGCCGCGACCCCGGAACTGATCTTCAAGGAGAACGTGGACATCATGAAGGGCGTGACGGACGAGCAGGTGGCGCGTCTGGCGACGAACCTGGGTGTGGACGAGTCGTCGGTGCCGAAGCTCGAGGCGATGATCCGCAACCTGTACAAGCTGTTCATCGGCGTGGACGCGACGCTCGTGGAGATCAACCCGCTGGCGGAGACGCCGGAGGGCGACATCTTTGCGTGCGACGCGAAGCTCAACTTTGACGACAACGCGGGCTTCCGCCACAAGGAGATCTTCGCGCAGCGCGACAAGACGCAGGAGGACCCTCGCGAAGTGGAGGCTGCGGCGTACGACCTCAACTACATCGGTCTGGACGGCAACATCGGCTGCCTCGTGAACGGCGCCGGTCTGGCCATGGCCACGATGGACATCATCTCGCTCTACGGTGGCTCGCCAGCCAACTTCCTGGACGTGGGTGGCGGCGCGACCGAGGGCCAGGTGAAGAAGGCGTTCGAGATCCTGAACGGCGACGACAAAGTCAAGTCGATCCTCGTCAACATCTTCGGCGGTATCATGCGCTGTGACGTGATCGCGGCGGGCATCATCGCGGCGGCGAAGGACCTGGGGCTCAAGAAGCCGATCGTGATCCGCCTCCAGGGCACGAACGTCGAGAAGGCGCGTGAGCTGATCGCCAACTCGGGCTTCAAGATGATCATGGCCGACGACCTTGACGACGCCGCCGAGAAGGCCGTCAAGATCGCCGACATCGTCGCGCAGGCCGAGCAGGTCAACATCAACGTCGCCTTCGAGCTCTAAACGCGTTTGTTGAGCCGTAATCTCCCGCAGAAGAGCCACCACCACCACTAATACACATGATCTACCCATCGATGGTTCTGCGCAAATCGCAGCAAGGAAGTGTTGAGCACGATTTCTCAGACTATCCATTTCTCCATTTCTTCTTTGCCAGCGAGCATGATGGTATTCGTCAGAATGTGAATAGGGGAGCTCGATTGCTTATAAAGAGAGACCAAGCGCTCAAGAGATAGTCTGCCTGGCGTTCAACCGTCCTTCGCTATCACTGCTTACCTGGTTGAGCCTCTGAGCGTCCTGTGTGGCTTGTCTGTTCCTTGCTCGCATCCTTCCTTGCTAGCTTCCTTGCGTCAGGACAGACCCACGCCGTGCCTCACGCGTGCTAGGATGCGTGTGAGCGAGTTTACTTGGCTTCTCGGCCCTTGTTGGCGCTCGAGCTCATTGTGTTGACTATCCACTCCATGCCCTCCTGGAGCCCCTCGCCGGTCTTCGCCGAGCACGCTTGGATGTGCCACGTGCGGTCGCGGATCGTCGCGAGGTTGAGCGCCGTGGAGATCTCGGACGACGGCAGCGCGTTGAGCAGGTCCTGCTTGTTGGAGAACACGAGAATGGGCACGTTCGCGAGTTTCTCCTCCTCCAGCAACGTCACGAGCTCCATGCCCGTCTCCTCCAGGCGGCGGCGGTCGGCGCTGTCGATCACGTAGATCTATCACCGCCAAACGCATACGATACCGTCAGACACCATACTGTAGACAAACACAACACATTGACAGAGGCTGGACGTACCAGGGCGTCAGTCTGCTCGTAGTAGTTTCGCCAGTATGGGCGAATGGTCTTCTGGCCGCCGATGTCCCACATGTTGAGCTTGAAGCCGTCGACCTGGAGGCTCTTGACGTTGAAACCCTGCGTGGGCATGATGTGGCTGATGTCCTCCTCCGATAGCTTCTTGAGGATCGTCGTCTTGCCGCCGTTGTCCAGGCCGAGGACGAGGATGCGTGCCTCGCTGTCGTCCTTCTTAAGCTTGCGCAGCAGGTTGAGCAAGCCCATGGTCGCGTCTCAGTGAGCGGGTCTTTTAGGGGGGACGGGAGTCGCTCGCAGCGATGGAGCGGCGGAGAGGAAAAGCGCGCAGAAGGTCGCTAGAAGAGCGGTCTTTTTCGAGAGTAAGCGCAGGAAGCCGCGCCAGCAGCAGCAGCGCGACTGCGAGGAGCCTCGTGCAGGAGCCTCGTGCAGGCGGGCGCGACGCGAAACCACTCCGTGATGAAGCAGCGAGTGGTTTCGAAACGACGCGAGTGAAGTTGAAGGAGCTCGCTTAGAAATAGAAACGCTGTGTTTCTGAAACCCCCTTTCTGGCTCTGAGCGAGACTGAAAGCAAATAGAAACGATTCGAAAGCGAGTTAGCGTGGCCCACTTCGATTTCACGGACATCGCTCGGGTATAGTGTGGTGGACGTCAGTGCCAGCCCTGAGCGAATGACTGGTCGTTGCGACTGGCGCCGATTTGAGCTTTTGGGTCGCGGCGGCTGCGAGAGCTCACTCTGGAACTTCCATTTGGACCGATCGACTGCTCTTCTGCTCTGCTGCTGCTGTGAGCGCTCTGCTGTGTCTTCAGCTCTGTTGCTCTTGTGTGCACGTGTCTGCTGTCTATGCGTATGTACATGTGTGCTGTATGTGTGGGGCGAATGCACAATGGGACTCACGTGATGTTGCTAAAATACCAAGATCTGCTCTGAATTCATTTTGAGGAAACCCCTCGGTAACACGAGGACGAAAGCGCTGATGAATCCCCATCCATCTATCCATCATTTGAGTACGATAGCAATGCGTACTGCGTGCGTGTGTAGATCATAGTGCTAATGCTGTCTGTGCGCGAGCGAGCAGTAATGACAAAATATATCCATCTCGCTCATCTTGTCCGTTCGAGTTATCTTGAAGGCGTCGCGAGTGGCTATGCGAAGGGAATATACATGTTGTGAGCTCGACGGCTCTTATAAAACAAAAACAAAAACAACAAGAGGACATCTCAAGCGGCGAGCGGCGCCACCTGCTGCTCAACACTCTCGACGTCCCTCGTGTGCGCGAGCGCGACTTCCACTTGGTCGCTGCTCGTCTTCGTCAGGATCACGCTGCTGCTGTGGCGCTCCGTCGTGCTCTTCACGACGCTCACTCTCGTGACGGCGTCCGCCGTCGCCATCAGCGACGTCGTGGCAGTCGTCGTGACGACCGTGTCCTCTTCATCCACCACCAGCGTCTGCGAATCGACACCGGGGCTCGCCTTCGCCTCAGCCTTCACGACGTCCATCGTCTCGTACGCCACGTCCGCGATCTCACGCACATCGTCTTCGTCCTCCACCTCCGAGCCCGAGTCGCCCGAGCCGTCGTCGCCGCTCGACTCGCTCGACTCGCTCGAGTGCGAGTAGAAGTTGTCCTGCTCGTCGTGGATCTCCTCGAGCAGCAGGCTCACGGCCGTCGCGTCCGCTTCCACGCGCTTAAATAGTGTCTCCGCGACCGCCGCCGCCGCCACCGCATCTTCTTCGGCTTCCGTCTTCAGCGGCTCGCGCTCCGCGAGCTCCTCGTCATCCTCTTCCTCCTCGACGCTGCCGAGCGAGTGCGGCCGCGTGGGCGAGAACGTCACGGAGAGCGATCGGCGCGCGCGCGTCTTCTGCTTTTGCTGCGGCGGCGACGTCAGCGGATACGAGCCATCAGCGGACCAGCGCCGCGGCCGGGTCTTCAGCGCCGGTGCGAGCTTGAACCCGTGCGTGTGGGAGGAGCGCTTGTGGGCGAAGTTCGGCTCGGACTTGGCGTCGGCGTCGTCCGGTCCCAGGCTCAACAGGCTGTCGTCCAAGTCGCTCGCGTTCGAGCCGCAGTCGCTCTGGCTCGCGCTGCTGCTCTGCGAGTTGCCGCCGACGGCGCTGTCCTTGGCAAACGTCGTGAGCAGCGACTGGATGAGGTTCTGCTTGCGGTTAAACGTGCGCATCTCGTCTTCCACCACCCGCTTCTCGGCGACGAACTCCTTCTTGACGCGCCGGCGGCTGCGCAGCGCCTTCTTGATGCTGCGGAAGAGCGCCTCCTCGCGCTTGCCCTCGTCCTGCAGCACCTTGAGCTCCGCAAGCAGCTCCTCCACCATGAGCGCGTTGCCGAGCACCTCGGCGCGCTCGAGGTCTTCCTCGATGTCCGTGAGCTGCTGCCGGCGCTCGCGCTGGTTCACGACGTTCTCGACGACGTCAGCCTGCAGCAGCTCGATCTCCTCGCTGATGCTGAAGATGCGCTTCTCAAGTCGCTCGTGCTTGCGCAGCATCATGTCGCCCACCTGCATGTTGGTGAACGCCACGCACTTGAGCGCCTTCGTGATCTGCTTGGACGTCTCGACGTAGTCCTCGACCAGGATCGGGTTCGCGACCAGTGACATCGCCATGGCTGTTTTAGAGATGAGAGATGAGAACTGCTGGAGGTGTGGATGTGCGTGCGCTCCAGCGAATCGGCGAGTGACGACTCTGTTCACGAGACGGCTCCACGCATTGCGTCGCTCGGTCTTCGCGCGCCGCGCCGCGCATGGCCACACGGCGTCCTCGCACTTTCGCTCGCGCCACCACCTTCTTCCATGCGCGCCATCTTTGTTTCCGAGCGACCGTCGGATATGAGATATGTTTGCTGTTTCCGGGACGCACGGGACGGCGATCGTCTCGATGTTTGTAGGAAGAGAGCTGGGATGAGGGACTGAGTCGCGGCACGAGGGATCTCGTTTAACGTGTTTATTCCACATGTGCTATCCTGGGCTTGTCGAGGTGGAATAGACACGAGAAGCGGAAAAGCCCCAAAATGGGAGGAAAAAGAAGAAGGCGCCTCGATGCGTTGAGGCGGCACTGAGCGATCGCCGATGAGGATGCCGACGCCCGCCTCGGTCCTGCGCTTGGACCGAGCGGCTTGCTTGCTGACGAGGCTTGAGCTGACGTTGGCTGTGCGATCGTTTGAACACGCTGCTGCTTCAGAGTGCCTCGCACGCCAAGACTCGAAAGAGCCATCTACAAGCGCTAGATATGTATTCGGGAGGCAGGCAACCAGGAGACATGTCGTTGCGCCAACGATGCTTGAGGTGGCGTGTGGCGGTCGCGACCCCAAAACGAGCAGAACCCGATTCGCAGGAGTCCGCAGCTGAACCCACGAGCGCGGCTCTGTGTCCCTCCTGGGTCTCCCGACGAGAGATGCCTTGGCGCTTTGCGTTCGCCAAATTGGCTCCACAACCGCGCAACCATTCGTTTGGGCATCAACTGCGTATCTTTAGCAGCGCCGCCCGACTTCGCACCGTCTTGGAAGTAGAAGTTGGCGACCGTTCTGTTCTGGGTCGACGAAATCACAATGCCGCGCTGGACGAGGATCAACCGCTCTGGGCTGACGCACCGCTGTCACCAGTATCGACAGAGCCGTGCACCAGACCAAGTTTGTGAGCTTATCCGTCGATTCTGCCGTCCGAGTCGCTCGCGCTTGAGCCACAAGCGCTCTGGTTCGCGCGGACTTGCTCTGCGAGTTGTTGCCGTCGACGGTGCTGTCCTAGGATTGTGAAGGTGCATCCTCGTTGCTTATAGCTCCGATGTGAACCACAGAGCAAATATGTGCCGATGTGGAGCGCTCAGCGTGCTCGCTTGTGTGGTCGACATTGGGAACGCAGCTCGCGCAGCTCCATCCAAAGGTGCTGGGATGTTTCGCCTCAAGATCGATGCCGAGGTGGTCCACACCAAGTCGAAGTTGGGTGGGAGGTTGCTCGCTTTGACTCAACTCCGCACACAGAGCACCACCAATCAACCGGAGCAACTTGATCTCTCGGTCTGGGTCGGCACTTCTCAACTTATGAGTCCTCGTGGCTGCCAAATATGAGTGAATCTCGCAGCGGCCACATTGTATGAACCGAGCGACGGAAGCAAGTAGAGCGAAAGAGAGCGAAAGAGAGAGAGAGAGAGAGAGAGAGAGAGAGAGA
>JAADWH010001063.1:0-10027 GCA_023335995.1 Globisporangium nagaii
CAATTTGTCTTTGTCTTAGTATACGATGGATATTGGTTTGTGGTCTGCATGTGACCTGCAAAAGTTTTTAATTTGTTTAATTTTAAAACCTCTGAGAGTGAATGGCGCTGTCAAGCTTCGTTAGCCAAGGGAGCCCTGTATCACAAGAGCCGAAAACCGAGATGCTAGCATGCTTGCACCGCCGCGATCCACGACCTCGCAAGACCCGCACATTGCCGACCACCGTCGACATCGCGCTCGTAGCGGCAGCATTGATACAGAACGGGCTTCGATGTGCCTTCCGAGGCACAGAGCAGCTTTTTCGATCCTTGATTGCTGCCGAACAACATGGATACACTAACTACACACATCCTGCGCCAAGTCGCATGTTGCCGTCATCGCGCGCTGCGATCGAGCGCCTGCCCTGTTCTTCTGGTGGACAAGCCGCCGCGCACCGAAGCCGACTGCTCTTTCTCCCTCGGTCGTGCTGCTGCTGCTGCTTGGATGCGCGACGGACGCTCCATGGCGCTTGCGTCACCCAGTCTGCCGTCTCGCACTCCAGCAACCCCAAGCGATCCAGCAGCAACAGAAAAGCCCAAGGCTCATCCCATCCAAACTCTCTTTATGAGACGTGGAGCTCTCCACTTCTTGACAGAGTGTGATGGCGATCGCTGCGCTGAGCGCATGCAACTCCGGCCCCCTTCACGTCACAGGAGTCCAGTCAGTCAGCCCAGTCTGGTTGCGGCGGAGCTCCTCCGTCCAATACTGCAAAGAGCGGCACGGCGAGACACTCGCGCGACGCAAAGGGACCCTGCGATATGTTCGGCTGTGATGGCGATCTTCTCGCACTTGAGCTCTCCAGAACGTGAACATCAACGCGGACAACCGGACGACGGGCGGTGGCTCGGCTGCTGCTTGGAAAGTTCGCCCGCGTCCGATTGTGATCGCTTCTTGGATCTCTCTTTCGGATGGATCCAAAAAAGAGGTTGGGCAAATTCCCACCAATCACGCCGACCCAGCTCACGCGCCAAATCTCACCGAGCCGAATCGGCCAAGCGACGAGCTTCTTCGAGCCATTCAACCAGAAATCAGGCGAGCTTGAAGCAGAGAGAGAGAGAGAGAGAGAGAGAGAGAGAGAGAGCCGCTGGAGCCAGAAACGATTACAGGGAATCAAGACAAGCAGCGTTCCAGGCGGCTGCGCTGTCACTCACTCAAACCACAACCAAGCGAAGTCGGTGTCAGGAATTCCATTTCGAGCTCACCTTGCAATGAGAGATAGATAGAAAGAGAGAGAGAGAGAGAGAGAGAGGGGAGTGTTGGTGGTGATGATGCCGATCCGAGGCGAGAACGATCGCACGCGAGATTCTTTCTCCCTTTGGAGAGAGAACAGAGGAATAAGAGCTGCGTGGGCGGCTAAATGCAGTCTGGCGGCTGGCCGTTTCGCTATCAGATGAGTGCAGCCATCTCCATCGCTTCTCCCTCTTTCTCTCTTTGCGAATCAGCGCTGACACGCTTCTCCTGCTGGATCCACGCCGAACCGAGCGAGCGTGTGTGTGTGTGTGACTTTGGTGCTTTGGCGTTTTTCGCAGAAAGATACTCTTTGGACCTGTCCAACATCCGTTTGACTGAGTGGGTCCAGTTGCAGGCAGGGCGACGCGCGCCTTCCGCCAGTGCATGCAGCGCGTCTGAAGTGAGTGCTGCGAAGACGACTAGAGCGCTAGTATCCCCCGAGCCACTGTGTCTAAACCGGCTGTGGTTTATGGTGCAATCATCATCGAAGATCGTGACGCAACTCTCGTGGCGCGTTCCCTGACGCACTCCCTGATCGAGCAACCCGCAGCGCTCGGCTCGCGAGTGTGGACTGGGACGCACATGTCTCCGATTGCAGTTGCCAGATGAGGGCACTGGATGCGCGCCTCGATTAAGTCGTTTTTGAAGTCAGAGCGCGGATGCCCCGCTCGACTGCAGATCCGGTCGAGAGTGCTTTATACGCACTTGCATACAGCCGCGTGCCTGCAAACGCTGACAGCACAGCTTCATATCCGGTTGCGCATAAAAACTCCAAAGTGTGCGCTAAAACCGCACACCCAGTCGAGCGCTATAACCAGCGCCGCGCTCAAACTTGATCCAGAAACGCGTCGTGCTGTCGTGACGCCGCGCTTTGTATGCGAAACGCCGGGTTTACCCATGTCGGCCGGACAGCCGCAGCCACTCGCGCGGCAAACGGGCCACGCAACGCCAAAAAGAAGCTTCGATCGGACGAGCCGCAAATTATTCGCCGGGAGCGCAAGCGAGAAGCGAGAAGCGACCAAGGAAGCGACCAAGAGCAGCAACGAGCAAACGAAACAAGCCAACCGCGACACACAACCGAACAAGCAAGCAAACAGGCAAACAAACAGGTTTGCGAGACCCGCGCAAGCCACGGGCCATTCCCAATCTTGCCCACTCGCGCACATTCGCTCCGTTGATCCCCCCACACACAGGCAACCGCACAAGCAGCGCTGCCTCGTGCTCGTCGATCCACAACGAAGCACCTCTTCTTCCCCCTCGCGGTCCACCTGGTCCGCAAGCACACGGCCGCCCAGCAGCAAGCCCAGCAGCAAGTCCAGCACACGCACACCCTGCTGTCCAACAACAGCAGCCACAACCCCAACCACAACAGCAGCAGCCTCAGCCTGCTCCCAGCAAGCCCGCCAGCAAGCCCGGCGAGCGCAACTAGCACAAGCCCGAGCCCGAGCCACGCGCCAGCCGACATGACGGCGGCTAAGCTCGAGGAGTACGTGATCCAGAAGCGCATCGCCGCGGCGCTCTTCGGCGACGTGCTGCTCTGCACGCACACGCCGTCGGGCGACCTCGTGGCCGTCAAGCGCGTGCTGCTGAGCGCCGCGGCGGCCCAGCGCACGCTCACGAGCGACAAGAAGGTGCGCGAGAACGTGGCGCTCGAGCGCGCGCTCTACCGCCACCTGCAGACGCGCAACGGCGGCCGCGGCCACGCCAACGTGCTGCGGCTGCGCGAGGAGATCGAGTTCGACGGCTACCTCTACCTGGTCTTCGACTACTGCGAGCGCGGCGAGCTGTACGAGATCGTGTCAGCGTCCGCGGACGGCAAGCTCGAGCAGCGCGTGACGCGCAAGTACATGCGGCAGATCGCGCAGGGCGTGCAGTTCGTGCACCAGAGTGGGTACGCGCACCGCGACCTGTCGCTCGAGAACGTGCTCGTGACCAAGGACGACGTGTGCCAGGTGTGCGACCTCGGGCTCGCGGCGTCCGCGACCAAGGCGACGAAGGAGACGGTCGGCAAACTCTTCTACATGGCACCGGAGGTGCTTGCCGGCGTGCGCTACGACCCGACCAAGGCCGACGTCTGGTCGCTCGGCGTGATGCTCTTCATCATGCTCATCGGCGCCCCGCCCGTCGAGTCGGCCGCGACCTCGGACGCACGCTTCCGGCTGATCACTGCCGAGGGCATCCGCAAGCTCATCGACCGATGGGGGCTCACCGCCAGTCTGCCAGCGTCCGCGGTCGATCTCGTCGCCGGCATGCTCGAGGTGGACCCGACGCAGCGCTTCTCGATCGACATGGTCGTGAACCACCCGTTCCTGCAGCAGCAGCAGCAGGCGCCACCGCAGCGCGCGTCGCTCTTCCGCCGCATGCCATCGTCGTTCGCGGACGATATCCTGGCCAAGCAGCAGCAGATGGGCGATGGGCTCGACTCGGCGGCCCACGGCGCTGGCTCGGGCTCCGGGGCTGCGGACGCGACCTCGACGCAGCCGCGCCGCCAGAGCTACATCAAGCGGACGATCAACCGCATCCTGCGGCGCCGGTCATCCAAGCGCGTCATGGCGGTGCCAACCGCCGGCACCGCGCAGCGCCAGAGCTCCGAGTGCGGCTCATCCAAGGACTGTACCAGCACCGGCTGCTGTGCGGTCGCGGCGTAAGATCCCAAGCCACTCAAGCCACTCAAGTTTACAAGCCAAGCCGCGCAAGTCAAACACAAGTGTCGCTTGCGCTTGCGCGGCTTATTTATTTTATTATTTACCGAAGTATGCAGCCAGAATATAGTGTGAAAGTAGTTGTACCAAGTAGTAGAAGCAGGAAGGAGAAGCGAGCTGTTGTTGTATTAGACGCCAATCATGAGCAACAAGAACACCAGCATGAATCTGAACATTTGAGAGTGCAGACATCCATTTGCGCACGTCCGCGCTCGAGTGCAGGATCAGATCACGCAACAATCAAGCAAGTCAGCAGGATTGTGCTGATTCGTGGTGGGAGGTTGCGATCTTGTGGCGCTCGCTCGTTTGTTGAAGCGAGCCGTTGCGCAACTCGCGAGCCAACAAGATCAGCGAGATCGCCAGCTGGGCGACCCTCGCCTCGCGCTGCTGCTCTGAGAGCCGACCAGCTGAGCTCCGAGCGCTCGCTCCGCGTCCGCACTTGTGTGTGACACCTAAGCCAGCTGGGGCCACTCCGAAAGGCGGGAGCCGTCCTCTACATCCAAAGCAGCCCGAGCCCAGTCAGCGTCCCGCCCGGCCCTTACCGTCCGCCGCCGTATGTTCTCCCATAGTCAAGGCGGCAGCCAGCCGGGACAGCGGAGCGTGGCTGTCAAACGTGAGACCGAGTGAACTCTGAAGTTGCCGCCAGCTGGATCTCCGCCTCGCACCCAAGCTTGTGGGCTCCGAGCGCTGCGGCCGCTCGCAGATGGCCGCGAGGCGCTCAGGAGCCACGTTCTCATGACGCACCGCCTCTAGCATGGCAGCTAATCAGTCCCACTCCGAGCCGCGGAGCTCAGAGTCCACCGAGGACACCCCGAGAGCTCCTGGAGCCCTGAGCTCTTGGAACGCACACTGTCATTCTCAAACAAGCCGCGTCTTGTCCACAGCAGCCCGACCCACACACTCCCCCGTGCGTACCAACTCACCCAGCCAGCATGGGGTTCAAGGCGATCGCCACCCGACTCCACCTCACCAAGAGCCACACCCAGCAGCCGCAGGTCGCGGAGAGCAACCCGCAGCTGCGGCTCGTGCAGCTCCAGCACATCAAGCAGCTCGCGCCGGCGCTCTACGGCCAGGTGTGGCTCTGCCGCGACGCCGGCAGCTCGTCCCAGAAACTCGCAGTCAAGACCGTGAACCTGGTCGCCGCCCAGCGCCAGCAGACCATCCGCGAGCGCGTCCAGGTGCGCGAGGACGTCCACAAGGAGCGCCGCGTCCACGCCACGCTCCGCAAGCTTGTCCAGAGCCAGTCCCAGAGCCACAAGAGCAGCCACAACGTGCTGCTCGTCCAGGAGGAGATCGAGTTCCGCGGCGTGCTCTACATGGTCTTCGAGTACTGCGCCGGCGGCGACCTGCTCGACGTCGTGAAGCGCAGTCCGCGCGGCAAGCTGGACGAGCGCTCGGCTCGCTCGCTGCTCAAGGACGTCGCGTGCGGACTACAGTTCCTGCACCGCGCGGGCTTCGCGCACCGCGACATCTCACTCGAGAACGTGCTCGTGACCGCCAAGGGCGAGGGCCGCCTCTCGGACTTTGGGCTTGCGTGCGACATCCAGGCTAGCAAGCCCAGGTGCGCGCGCGACCGCGTTGGCAAAGCCTGGTACATGGCGCCAGAGGTCTACGCTTGCGACAGCAGCAGCAGCCCCGAGGACGACGAGGGCGGTGCTGGCTGCTACGATCCAGTGCTGGCCGACATCTGGTCTCTAGGCATCCTACTGGTGATCATGCTCACCGGCGCACCGTTGCTCAACACCGCGTCCGCGCTCGACCGGCGCTTCCAGTTCATCCTGCAGCACGGTCCGCATGCGCTCTTCACGCGCGGCATCGTCTCGGCTGCAGGCGTGTCGCCGGAGGCGCAGGACCTCGTCTGCCGGATGCTGCAGGTCACGCCCGAGAAGCGCATCTCGCTCGACGACGTGCTCAGCCACCCGTTCTTCCGTGCCGTGTAGAGAGATGTGCTCTCTCTGATAGATAGATTGATGTTAGATTGATGTTAGTCAACTGTTTGTGCCAATGCGTGACTGAATCCTAGATGGATAGGTGAGATGCATCAGACAGCGAGTGAGCGACCGAGCTGCTTCGAGCGACAGAAGCCGCATGTACAATACACACTCGCACTCGCTACGTTACTCCACGCAGGCATTCATATTCATTTCGTACATTAGTCCAGACACGATTCGCAGCGTACGGCCAAGCACGCACTTACTGGGCTGCGGGCTGCTGCGACGAGAGGAAGAAGGCGAAGGCGAGGAAGACGAGCGCGCGCCAGCCGAAGAACGCGACGGCCAGCGCCGCGAGCGCCAGATGGATCTTCTCGACCTGGCGCGACGGGAAGCCCAGGAACCCCGGGACCGTTACGGCACCGTCGATGCCGAGCGTGCGCGCGAGTCCCTGCAATGGCGACCCGCCGGCTTGTGCTTGTCCTCGTGCTTGCGGAGGTGCTTGGCCGTTTGCGCCACCGCCTGCGCTGTTGAGCGAGTTGAGACCCGCGACGGGGCGTCTGGAGCTCGCATCGCCCTGCGCCTGCGGCTGCGGCTGCTTGCGCGCGAGCACGCGCGGGTCGTTGTCCGCGACGATCTCACCGTTGATGATGTGCACCATGCTGCTGTGCTTGGCTTCTGCTGGATGGATTGAGCTCTTGGATGCGGTTCTCGCTTGTGTCACAGGATCGTCGTGGTTTATCTGGAGTGACGAAACAGAGGTCGCACGAAGATTGCTTCGTGCTGGTACATTCAGATAGAAGGTGAGGGTTGCAATACAGTCCTGCATTTAAGAGTGGAATACGATACTGCATCCCCTGTATAAACCGATATGACAATAAACTCTGTATAACGCGATATTATCATCCGCAGATCACTACAACATCATGGTCGTCGTCGTCGCACCGCCTTGGCTGCTCGGGTCCGCGACTGACACGCTCGTGGCCCTCCTGGCGAGTGCTGCGCGAGACTGCACGTCTCCAGGTCGCTCGATGCGAATGCGCTGAGCACATCCACCACTGCAGAGAACCCTTTGTCCAGCGCCAGCGCTCGTGCTTCGAACAGGCAGCCTCTCGACGAGAACGCGCAGAGCACAGCGACCGAAGTGGCTTTGTTCTCGCTCGCGCACTCGTTCAGCAGCGTCTCTGGGACAGACTCAGGACAGTTCAGACACGCGTACTTGACGCACTCGTGGCTCCACAGGCGGGTCGGCACGTTGCGAAGCGAGGAAACCTCGAGTCGGTTCTTGAGGAGAAAGTTGACGATCGCGAGGTTGTCGGACTGAACCGCACGCTCGAGCGCCTGGGGTGGACACGCTTCGCCTCGGTGCTCGTGCAGGAACTGCACAATGTCGAGGTGCTCGCTGGCGCGACCAGAGGCGAGCACCATCGCGTCGCTCGTGCACCCTTCGCTGCGGTTCTCGTGGAGGAACTTGACAACCTCGAGGTGTCCGTAGCGAGCGGCGTTGTCCATAGCGTGTGGCGTGCAACCCTCCTTGCGATTCTCGTGGAGAAACCTGACGATGTCAAGGTGCCCTCCTGCTGCCGCCTGGTCCATCGCGTGTCTGGTGCAGCCTTCACGGCGGCGCTCGTGGAGGAAGCGCACGATCTCCAGGTGTCCTGCACCCGCGGCGTTGTCCATCGCACTCGTCGTGCAGCCTTCTCTGCGGTGCTCGTGGAGGAACCTGACAGTATCGAGGCAGCCTCGAAACGCCGCTCGATCCATTGCCTCCGTCTTGCAGCCCTCGCCTCGGTTCTCGTGAAGGAACTTGACAATATCGACGTGACCCGCAGACGCAGCGAAGTCCATCGCCCGAGTTGTGCACCCCTCGCTCCGCTTCTCGTGCAGAAACCTGATGACCTTGAGGTGGCCGAGCCACGCGGCGTAGTCCATCGCCCACTTTGTCGCGCCGCCGACGCCGTTCTCGTGGAGGAACTTCACCACGTCGAGGTGGCCGTAGCGAGCAGCGTCTTCGATCGTCGTGACGGTGAACTCGGATCCGCCCACAGGGTTCTCGTGAAGAAAGCGAGCGACTCCGAGGTGGTTCGCCCGGACTTTGGCTGCCACCGCCTTGCCTCGCTGCGACTCGAGGACACGAAAGTTGTCCGGCGCAGCCTCGGTGTACTTCTGATGCCACGACGGGAAGTGGCCCAGTCCATGGTACTTGTGCAGGTACTTGACCATTTTCAGGTCGCCATTGGCTTTCGCGCGCACGAGAGCCAGGCTCGAGCACCCTTCCTCGCGCCGCTCGTGCAGGAACCGGACGACCTCGCGATGGCCATTCGACGCCGCATAGTCCATTGCCGCGAATGTGCAGCCCTCGGGGCGGTGCTCGTGCAGAAACTGCACCACGCCGAGGAACCCGCCGTGCGCTGCGTCGTCCATCGCGTCAGTCGTGCAGCCCTCGGACCGGTGCTCGTGCAGGAATCTCACAAGCTCGAGGTGGCCATTCCTCGCCGCGCCGTCCATCGCCTTTGTCGAGCAAATGTACAAGCCTACTTCGTGGAGATACCTCACGATAGCGAGCTGTCCACACGTAGCTGCTGTGTCCATCGATGCAGCTGGGAGTCGGTAGCCGTGCTCATGCAGGTAGCGGATGGCATCGAGGTTCCCAGCCTGGATCTGGGTCTCCACACCGTCATTCGAATGCAGCAGCAAGGACTCGAGCGGGCAGTGGTCGCTCAGCCATCGGAGCAGCGCCACCTCTGCCTCCGGGTTCTTCAGCGCGCTGTCCATTAGATCGAGCTCCCACGTCCACTCGTCGTCGCTCGACAGCGCGGGGTACAGCCACGCGAGCATCTCGAGGCGACCAAAGAACGCCGCACAGCGCATCGCGTGCGCAAAGCGCATCGCAGGCGTCCGCCTGTAGTACGGCAGCTCGTGCAGCCTGCACAGCATCTTGAGCACGTCCATGCTGGCTTCCGCGATCGCCACGTGAGGCAGCAGTCCCACTTTCTTCGGGAACAGCGGCGGCTGGCGCTGCTGATCCAGCGCGTTCTTGTACTTTGGCACGACGTCGCGCTGGAAGTCGAGGATAAGCCGCGGCCAGCCGCGCATGAAGCTCGCGACGCTGCAGAAGAGCGCACGGTCGCCCAGCACGCGCACCGCCGGCGCGAGCAGCGAGTCGTGCATGGCTGCGTGGGTTCGTCGCTGAGCTGTCAGCAGTGGCTTCCTTTTGATGCTGCATTTCCATTCGGCTGTCTGTTTTGCGTCGTAATGTTATATAACACGTATCTGCTCATTGTCGCGAGTTTGTGCTCTGAGGCACGGATCCGATCCACTACTCGCGACCAACGCTCACATTCTCGTTCCTCTCGGACGCGGAGAACGAGCCCGAGACAACGGAGACGTCGAACCACTGGATGCTTCCAGAGATGCGCACGCTCTCGACGAATCCTCGCACACTCGTTCCGCCTGACGCACCTCCCGACCCTCAATACGCAGTTCTGGAAGACGATCCTCGAGTCCCGCATGGCGAACGACGGCGATTCGTTCAATACCACGAAGATGGATGTCGCCGAGCACCTCTGGATGGTCGAGGACGCGAGCTTCCCGATGTGCACTCGTAAAGCCGGTCTCTGCTGGATCTGTGGCAAAGGCATGGTGACCCTGAGCTACCTCCGCTTCCAGTGCAGCTTCAGCGACGGCTCAGCTCTGCTTGTTCCCATTCTGCGCTACTGCCCGAACCTGAAGCACCTGCACATCCCCAGTACTCGCATGCATGACCGCGAGATGGACGTGCTGGTGGATGCGCTGAATGACGAGCTCGGCGACCGACTGCTGTCGCTTAGTGTGAACAGGAACGACTTCAGCAGCGCCAAAGTCGAGAGGCTGAGTGCGTTCCTGTCCAACCCGAACCGGATCCCAGCTTTACTCGAGCTAAGCAGTTTGTCTGTGTGAGCGCGCACAGAACTTGTTCTCGACAAACCAGTCAACCCAGTGGTGTTGTTGTGATGGCACTCTCAGGTGTTCTCGATGACGAGAAGCAACTTGCCGTTGCCGATAGTGAAGTCTTGTGTACTGTAGTTTTTACCGTTGGTGATAGTCAGATCAAGTCAGATATGTAGTGACTCACCACACTCGGTG
>JAADWH010001064.1:0-10026 GCA_023335995.1 Globisporangium nagaii
CGGCAGGGCGATAGCGGCTACAATCGGTCGCAGCAAAGATGTTGTTTGTCGCTTTCTTCGCGACCCTCAAGAGTACGAGCGCCAGAAGCACCAAGGACGCCAAGCCAAGATGAGCGCTGCTGCTCTTCGGCGCTTGCTGCACGAAGCGAGTGGCGGCAAGAAGAGCGCGCATAAGCTCCGTGACGACCTGTAGCTCAGCGTTGGCGTCAAGCGAGTGCAGCAGCTGCTGAAGGCCGTTCCCCACCTCTCGTTCGAGAAGCGTGCTGCCTCCCCGTGGATGACGAAGCGCCATGCAAAGGCGCGTGTTGACTGGGCAGGCGCGCGTCTCAACTCGCACACGTGGTGGGACGGCATCGTTTTCACGGACGAGAAGAAGTGGAATCTCGACGGGCCGGATGGCTGTCAGTTCTACTGGCGGGACACACGCCGGCCGCCGAAGACGACAATGAAGCGGCAGTCTGGCGGTGGCTCGGTGATGGTGTGGAGTGGTTTCAGCGCGGCAGGGAAGACGCCGCTCGTCTTCATCGAAGGATGACAAGACAGCGTCGCGTACACGTGCACGCTGGCGAGCGCGCTGCTGCCGACGGCGTTAGCCATCGCAGGCGATGACTGGCAGCTGCAGCAAGACAACGCCAGCATTCATACGTCTGCTGTCACGCGCGCGTTCTTCGGTCAGCACGGTGTTCGTGTGCTGCCGTGGCCGGCGCGCTCGCCTGACTTGAATCCTATTGAAAACGTGTGGGGTCTTATGGTACAGCGTGTGTACGCGAACGGCAGGAGCTTCGACACGAGAGACGAGCTGAAGGCTGCCATCTCTCGCGCTTGGGAGAGCTTGTCGCCCGGCTACTTCGACTCGCTTGTGATGTCGATGAACAAGCGTTGTGTGTCTGTTTTGAAGGGAAAAGGGCGTGTGACAGCATACTAAAACCAAGTATAAAAGGTGTCCGTATTTCAATTTCGCTCCAAAATGTTGGCAAAAACTTGCTACTCGCACAATACTCGCTCGTTTTCGATGCGGTTTTGATTGGCGGAATCGCCTTACAATTCTACGTCGATTGGTGCAATTTCACAGTCAAATTCAAAGATGCGCGTCTGGGAGGCGGCAAAATGCGGGTGTCCGTATATCAATTAGGCGGACTGTATCAACTTTGATAAACCACCATATTTCAATGCCCATAAACTCCTTTGAATGAATGAGCCACGCACCAATTCACGGTCGCTTGCCCAAGTTTCAATTTTCCTTAATATAGCGATTCCGAGCCAAACTGCTTGTCGAAACTTGGGCAGACGGACAATAGAAAATGTATCAAAACTATCCATCGTGAAAATCAGGATGATTCGATCGCTCAAGTTTTGGTTTTTGGCAGTTCCTGTGCCAAATCTGATACAAAGTTTTTTGAAATCCTCTCATTTGTAAAGACTGCATAAGTAGATCAAGATCAAATCGCCAATTCCTCTCTTTTCATGTAACCCTTTGAAAATGATCACTAAAATAGATTGCGTCATCTGTCCGATTTAACCTCACACTCGGTCAAAAGCTGCTCATTCGGGACGTTCGGGATAATGACGCAATCAACACCCCTCTCAAAACTAGACATACGTAATTCAACAATCGAGGTGTGATAATCCAAATATCGAGCTTGTTGTAATATATCAACTATTTTTTTTAACCCAATCGCCGTCCAAGCTGACACTGCCTTGTTGGTGGTGTCTACGAGGGTTTTATCCTCCTGAGGCATTCTGCGTGCTGCACGAAAACACACCAACCTGGCCGTTGTTAAATTGGCTGCACGGGTCTTGGACGTGTGACGATGTCTTGTAGAACGAAGAGGAGCATTCGTCCTCAACACTGTTTGTTCCAGTTCCGAGGTGTTGTGCGAACTGTTTCGAACTCGTGCGCGCTGTTCATGCTCACACGTCGCAGGTTTGTCAGTTGCAGCCAATCACGGCGCACTGCGTTTTCTTTTCAGCCAATAGAACGCCGCATCACTTTGATTGGTCATTGCGACAAGAGAGACACCAGCCATTTCCGCAGCAGAAGCGAGCGACCAGCAAACGAAAGGCAGCACACTCGATCGTCTCGCTCTCTCGTCTTCCCCACGCACGAGTGACGCAGAGCAGCAACAGCAGCTCCACCTCCCGCAGAAGCAGTCCGTCCCCTACAACACAACCCACCACAGCAGAGCACCATGGCGAAGAGTATGCGCTCGAAGATCAAGCGAAAGTTCCGCACGGAGCTCCGCAAGCGCATCGGCGTGCCGCACCAGGCGATCCAGGACGCCAAGATCCAGGAGAACCTCAAGCGCGCCATCGAGTCGCAGGGTGCGTTTCACTACAGAGCACTAGCGCTGCTGCTGCTTGCGGCTGTTCTCCCGTGCTCGCATTGTCCTGGTTGTTGGCGCTGCGACTAAACGGTTATTTGTTTGTGTGTCTTCGTTCGTGTGTGCAGAGGGCAAGTCGGTGCTGGAGCTGAAGAAGCTCATGGGCACGGCCGCGGCGCCGGTGGCTGCGAAGTCGCAGGAGGGTGGCATGGACGTGGACGATGAGAGCGGCTCGCTCGCCAAGACCGAGGCGGAGATCCTGAACAGCGAGGCGGAGCTCGCCGCCGCCGCCAAGGAGAAGAAGAAGCTCGCCAAGAAGCTCGCGACGAAGCGACGAAAGAAGAAATTCGTGCACTTCCACACGCTCCGCAAGAAGGGCGTGTAAGGCGGCGGCACCTTGTCTGCACGTTGCACGAGCGTCCACCGCTTTTCCGCGTTCTCTCCCCCTCCGCTCTTTCTCGATAGAACCAACGCGCATATACGCACACAGAGCGGTTGCCTCCTTCGCGTCTGCGTGCGTGTGGTGCCTTTTGAATTTGTAACCTGCTATTAATATGCTGTTTATTTTATAACAAACGCTGCCGTCTTGCCTGTGAGCATGTGCATGGGCTGGACTCACGCACTCACGCACTCACTCACTCGTCGTCGTCCCAGTCCGATGCCTCTTGTGTGGGCTGGAACGCCACCTGCTTGTCGTACTGGTAGCCGTGCTCGCCCGGCCGCACGATGTTCTGTTGGAACACCAGATCCATCTTGAGCTTCACCTGCTTGAGCTGCGTCTCGGACACGCGGTTGTAGTCTGCTTGCGGCAGCGCAGCCGCGGGCGGCACATCAGCGCTGGCACCACCACCAGCCGCAGCGTCTCGAGGCGGAGCTGTCTGGTCGATGAGCTTCCACACCAAGCGCGCGAGCTGGCGAGTCGACACCTTGCGGTCGCCCAGCACGCGCTCGTGGGCAGCGATGAGCTTGGCGACAACGGCGTCGATGTCGAGGCTCGCGCGGCTGTGGTGGTGCGCCAGCAGCACGTCCTGCAGGTCGATTTCGTGGTGGAACAGTTGCCGCGTGTGCGCGTACTCGACGATGATGCCCGGCGGTGCGTACCGTAGCGCCAAGCGCCGAGGCTCGATCGTCCCCGCCGCCATGCTTTGCTCTGCGGTGTGCGCTCTGATACAAAGATGTGGCAGTGCCGGTTGCTAAACTTGGAAACCGGCGTCGCTTCGACAACGACCGCCTTCATTATCGTATTATCAAGACGACGAGGGCACCATCACGCGCTTGGGGGCACAGCAGCCGCCCGCGCGCCGCGTCTCGCCGCCGCTCGCCCACTCGGCGTTCTCCTTCCACATGCGCGCGTCGCCCTCGTACTGCTCGCTCTTCCAGATTGGCACCGTCGCCTTGAGCGTGTCGATCGCGAACGCGCATGCGTGCAGTGCCTCGGCGCGGTGCGGCGACGACACGGCGATGACGACGCTCGCCTCCTTCACGAGCACAACGCCGAGGCGGTGGAAGAGTGCGATGCCCACGACGCTCGGCCACTGCGCGCGGATCTGCGCGCAAATCTTGCGCAGCTCGGACCTGGCCATGGGCTCGTAGCCCTCGTACTCGAGCCGCACGACCTTCTTGCCGTCAAAGTTGTCGCGCGTCGTGCCGATGAACGTCGAGATCGCGCCGGCGCTCGCGTGTGTCACGAGCTCCACAGCGCGCTGCACGTCCAGCGGCTCGTGCGTCACCTCCACGAAGTCCCCGCCGTTGATTTCGTCGCTGATGGTGTTGTGCGAGTGCTCATGGTCGTGGTGGTGGTGGTGTGCTGCTGGCTCCGCCATGCTGCTCGCTCTCTCGTGTGCCTCTCTGTCGGCACTTGCTTCCTGTCGCTGAATGCGCATTTCATGCAGAAGGTGTCGGCATTTTGGTGAGATCCGCCTGCTGTATTAAGATGTGGGCTGCCACACTCACATCATCGCATACAAAGAGGCTTGATGTAGAGGAAGATGCCAGACACAGCGCTCAATGTCGGTCGACTGGAGGTTTTCTGCGAATAATAAGGCACACAATCCTCCATTTCGAATATTAGCCAACGAAACGGCGGTGAAACGTGGGATTACAGCCAATCATGAGCCTCCAATCTTTTCGGACTGCTTTGCAATTCGAAGCGCGGCCACATCCTGCCATCGCGGAAAAAGCACCACTTCGCACTCATGAGCGAGCTCTGGCTGTACGTGGACGCCGTGACGGGCCAGCAGAAGGGTCCGCTGCCGGCGAACACGCTCAAGCGGCTGCTGCGTAAAGGCTTGCTGCAGACGCAGCAGTTCGTCTGGACGCAGCGCCTGGACGCGTGGCAGGCGCTCGCGGACGTCGACGCCTTCGCCTCGTACTGCGCCACCTGGAGCTGCTTCTGGTATTACATGGTCGAAGATGTCGGCGCTCCAGCACCAGTAGCAGCAGCGGATGCCGCGACGAAGCAGGCGGGACCCGTGAGCACGAAGGAGCTCGTGGCGCTCTTCCTCGACGGCGAGGTGGATGGCATGACGCTCGTGTGGACGAAGGACATGGCGGAGTGGAAGCCCATCAGTGCGTGCGCTGCCTGTCATTGTGCCGCTGTCAGTGTGTGTGTGTGTGATGTGCTGACGTGTGTACGAATGAATGTGCGTCGCGATAGGTGAAGTGCCGGCGCTGAAGGAGTTCCTGCACGAAGCGAATGAGGACCAGGCGCGGGAGGAGGAGGTGCTGGAGAAGCAGAGCCACGTGGCGGTGGAGGACCAAGTCTACAAGGATGAGTACGCTTTCCCTGTTGCCACGTGTGTATGAACATGTGTGTTTTCTATGAGTAGGTGTGTCACGGTACTTATGCTTTTGCTGCTGTCCCTCTTTATATGCAACAGGAAAGTGGAGGCGTTCGTCGCGGAAGACGGGAAGCAGTACATTTTCGACGCCGAGGCGAAGAAATGGCTCACGCCCGAAGACAAGATCGAAGAAGATCTCGAGGCGCTGCGCGAGGCTGTGGGCGAGACGAAAGCGGACCACGAAGCGGCTCAGGAGGTCAAGAACAAGAAGAAGAAGCAGCAGCAGCAGCAGCAGAAGGACAAGGGCGACAAGAAGAGCAAAACCAGTGCTGTTGGTGCTCAAGCGACCAAGAGCAGCGAAGCTGCTGACAGTGCAGAGAGCGCGGAAGCTGCAGCGGGAGCAACAAGCGCTAGCACAGAAGACGCTGCAGTCGACAGCAATAGCAATGCGGACGAGAAGAAGCGCAAGAAGAAGAAGAAGAAGAACAGCGAGAAGTGGAAAAAGTCCAAGAACCGCACGTGGGTCTACGTGAACGGCTTGCCGCTGGACGTGACGGTGCAGGAGGTGCACGACCACTTCGCCAAGTGCGGCGTGATCCAGCAGGACCTCGTGGCCGGTGCGCCGCGCATCAAGCTCTACCAGAACAAGGAGTTTGGCGGACTGAACGTGCGTATCCGACTATATTGTTGATCTGGCGCTGAAGCTGGCGCACTCACCCTCAACTGTTGTATCGCGTGCATCACCGAATAGGGCGACGCGTCGGTGTGCTATATGAAAGAGGCGTCGGTGGAGCTGGCGGTGCAGCTGCTCGACAAGTCGCAGATCCGACCGGAGTGCGCTCTACAGACTCTGTCGCTGAGCTGCGATGCTGTGTATACGACAGATATTGACGGAGGTCGTGTGTGGACTTGTGAGCAGGTGGCCGATCGACGTGGCTCCGGCAGTGTTTGAGCAGAAGGGCAAAGAGTTCGTCAAGCGCAAGAAGCTCAAACTCGACAGCCGCGCGAAAGTGAAGAAGTTCGAGCAGGAGAAGGTGCGATTTGCCCTTGGTATCTCTCTTGTTCGTCGGCGACTCCTCTTGAGACTAACACTCTCGCGTTGGCGTACTGCAGGCGCTGTCGTGGAACGAAGGCGCGGACGACGAGCGCAACGGACTGCGCATCGTTGTGATCAAGCACATGTTCACGCCCGAAGAGATCGAAAGTGCGTTTTCTCGACCGTTCTCTCGCTGTGCGTCGCGCTTGACTGCTTGTGCAGGACTGTTGTGCTGACGGCTTGCTTGCGTTGCTGCTGTATGTGTGCAGACGAAGCGTATGAAGATGAGCTGAGAGATGACATTCTCGCAGAGTGCCTCAAGATGGGCGAAGTGTCCAAGGTTAGTTCTCTTGCAGCCATCGGTTTGCGCTGCTTCATCAACTATGGTCGCTGACGGTTGTGTGCCTGGTTTTTGCTCGGAAAGATCACGCTGTTCAGCAAGCACAAAGACGGAGTCGTTATCGTCAAGTTTGAGTCCACGGGCTCGGCGGCGACGTGCATCGACGTGATGAACGGCCGGTTCTTTGCTGGTCGCAAACTCGAGTGCTCGTTCTGGGACGGCACGAACTACACACACCGCGAGTCCAAGGACGAAGAGCAGGAGCGCGCCGAGAAGTTCAGCGAGTGGCTGGAGCAAGGCTCGTCGTCATCCGAGGCAGAAGAAGGCGACGAAGAAGAAGAAGAAGAAGAAAGGGAGGAGGAGGATGAAAGCGGCGACGAGGACGAAGGTGATTGGAAGAAGCGTGGGGAGGTAGAAGAAGTGGAAGAAGCGAATGAAAGCGAGGCTGCTGCTGCTGCGGAGACCATCCATGCTGGACGCATCATGCCAGACGAGCTCTCGCCAGACGACGACGATAGTGATGATGAAGCTGAGGAGGAGGCGCCTGCGGGTGACGCAATCCACGCTGGACGAGTGATGCCGGATTTGGACGAGGTTGATGGTGACGACGACGACTAAGTTGCTTCGTAATGAACAGCGGCCTGCTGCATGAACATCTTGAATGGCGATTGCTCTCGTGCTATTTGAGGCTCATTCGCAGGTGGCGCATTTTTTGCGTCCTTGTCGAACTGCTCAGAGCGATGCCGTCCACTCCTTTTTTTTAAGCCACTTCTTTTTGTAGCCACTTTGACTGGAAATGGGTACACCTCTGAAACCTGAGGCGGTCAGTTATGCTTCTCTAATTAGAACCGTCACCTTCTCTGAGCGAATTTTGAAAAGCACAACCCGCGAAGACGACGATAAGCTCTAGCGAGAGAAGATCGCACTCGCGAGTCAGAACGCCAGGTGCCTCGTCCATCTCCACAGCCGACTTAGCGTCGTCACCAGCGCAGTCGCCCATCGTACTCACACTTGGAGCACAGACGCTGAAGCAACGAAGCAGTCTCCGCTTAGGACTGACGAGCTGGCGCGCTCCAGGGCTTTTCTCACTTGCTCAATTCCATTGAAGTGATCTGCGAAGTGAGAGACAGCGACAAGCGCGCGCGAGAGAGAAGCTCTATTTCTGCTGGAGAGTGGTAGCTTCTCGCCCCCGCAAATAGCCTTCGCGCTGGGTTTCCACTCTAGCCACTCAAGACAGACTCGCCTCCAGCCCGCGCGAAAGCTGAAGCACCGCTAAACTCGAGACTCTCGCAAGACTCGCAGAGCTCGACGACTCCAGGACTCAAGCTCGACTCGAAGGCGATGGTGGCGGATGTGATGGACAACTGGGCGACGCAAAAGCCGTGGAGTGTGACGGAGGAGATGTGGAAGCGCAAAGCCAAGGGGCTCGAAGATCAATACCAGCAACTGCTCTCGGATCACCAGGATCTGCGACTCGAGAAAGCCAAGATCATGGGCGAGTTGCGCGTGCTGCAGCGGTACAAGGAAACGGCGGAGGACATGATCAGCAAGGAGGTCGCGACACGCAAGTGGGTTCCATTGGTGCTGACACTGTTGAGCATTCTGCAAGCTTCCAGGTTGCTAACCGTGTCCGTGGATGTGAACAACAGGATCGAGCACAAGGAGAAAGTGTCGGCGATGACCAAGCTCGAGCAGTACATGAAGAAATACGAGCGGGTACGATGGCAATTGGACTGCATCGTTGCGCGAGGTGAATCAATGATGTCGGTCTTGCTCACGCCGCTGCTTCGCGTTCTCCGCCGCAGGAATGCGAGCGCACGCAGACGCTCGAGCGCGAGAACGCGTTCCTCGTCGACCAGGTGTCGAGCATGAAGGGCGAGACTGAGGTGAGCTGCTCGGCGCTTGAAGATCATTGCCAGGACGGAAAGCCCAGGCTTGCTCACGATCATGTTCTTTCTTGTCAACAGAAACGTCTTGATCTGCTCCGGGAGCTCGAAGAGACCCAGAAGCGCAACACACGCAACAAGGAGAAGATCCGCGAGTACGAGCTCCTGCTGCTTCGTAGATCCATGCCAAAGTGCTTGCTTGCATGCATAAGCAGCGACTCACCATGCTCTCGTACTGTGTGCATCGTTTCAGGATGGAGATCGTGGGCATCGAGCACGAGAACTCGATCCTGGAGCTCAAGGAGAAAGTGCAGAAGCTCAAGCGCAAGACGGACGCAGCGGAGGACGCGCTGGGCGACAAGAGCGACGAGTGCAAGAACCTGGCGGTGCGGCTCGCGGTACGACTTTCGGAAGCACTCGCCACCTGGACTCGAACTTGAGAGCCTGCTTGTGGGGACCTCAACCGCTTTGCTTTTTTTCGTCGTGATGCAGGCGGTGGAGTCGGCGTGGGAAGCTGCTCGCGGTCAGAACAAACTCGCGCTGCACGAGCTCAAGAAGAAAGAGTCGCTCACCAAAGAGCTCGAGGTGGTCAAGACCGAGTCCAAGGTGCGCTTCGATATCTGCGCTCTTGCCTCTCGACAGCGTGTGCAGCGCACTCACTTGTGTCGCGTCTCTGCTTATGTCGCTGTTGCTAGCACACGAACTACCGCATCCACGCGCTGGATGTCGAGGTCGAGTCGGCGCAGTCCAAGCTCCGCCAAAAAGATCGCACGATCGATGTAGGTGGCGTTCGCAGCCCACCGGTGTCCCCATTCGTCGTTGCTGACAACTGATCTCTCGTCGTGAATCCCAGGACCTTCGCGATTCGAACTCACAGCTGAAGAAAGAAATGGGCAAGCTGACCGACAAAGTACAGAACCTGTCGTCGAGCCTCTCGGTCATGCAGGAGCTGCTCACGGAGAAGGACAAGGAGATCGACCGCAAGGACGAGATGATCCGCTGCAAGAAGACCGAAGTCAAGGTACACGCAACGCTGCTGCTCTCGTGGGAGACATTCCTGTACTAGGTGCTAACAACCTCCTGCTTCGCTGTCGACAGTGTCTCTCGAAGATCGACGACTCGTCCAAGGATCGCATCGAGGAGCTCGTGCGCCAGGTGGCGGACTTGCAGCAGCAATTGCTCGAGACACAGAAGGAGTACCTGAACAAAGTCAAGAAGGACGAGGTCTGGCGAGAAAAACAGCGAGCCAAGTACGTATCTTTCTGTTTGTGTCTGTACGTCTTTGCTTTGGTGGTGATGGCATGAGAGAGCGCGGTTTTCTCAGCATTGCTGTTGTGTGTGCCGACTGTAGGGATCGATCGGAGATCATGAAGGACATGGAGGTGATGCACAAGCCTCGCCGCTGCAAGAACTGCAACGAGACGTTCACGAACAAGACGAACACGTCGCTCTCGTGTTCGTTCCACCCGGGCCGCTACGTCGCGCGCCAGTACCCGCTCGAAGGGTACCAGTGGAGCTGCTGCCAGAAGCGCGATCTCTCGTCGCGACCGTGCAAGTTTGCCGGTCGCCACACCGAGTCCAAGCTCTCGGACTAAGTTAATGAAGCAAGACGAGAAGGAGAGAGAGAGAGAGAGAGAGAGAGAGAGAGAGAGAGAGAGAGAGA